>JAMKCH010020568.1:0-27673 GCA_023653785.1 Ophioderma brevispina | reverse complement strand
TCAGCAAATCTTTTTAGACCATCCTGTAGGACTTGAAGAGAAGTCAAAAAAAAGTCAATTATGACTCCGTCACCTGACCCATGGCTTAGTGGTCAAAGGTCAAAATACTTCAATACGTTACACTTCAACTTACTCTTTCTACAAAATGACCTGGTATGATCATGTGACTCAGGTATGTCGGGTAGTTTGACATCCCCGATAAAAGATACTTAATGAAATTTTGATCAAAGGTCGTCTTGGGTCACTAAGGTCAAACTCCTTACTGTGTAGAAAATATAACTAGACGCATTGTCTGAAAGTTTGGAAGTTGACTGTGAAAATGATCCTGATGACATTCGTAAAATGTTGAAAATATGTTTTGAGGTCAAAGGGTCATGAAGAGGTGTCAAGGTCAAATTTTCAAAATGCTCCGAATGGGCTGATGTTTGACTGAATGATCTATGACATTCTAAACATGTTGAAAATATTTTAGAGGTCAAAGGTTCATTAGAGGTCAAAGTTCAAACTTTCAAAATTGCTCCGATTGAGCTGACATGTGAAATGATCCTAGACATTCTAAATGCCTAAAATATTTTCAAGATCAAAGGTCATTTGGGTCCAAAGGTCACTACCTCGCCTGTGTTCAGATCTGTCTCCAGATCTAGTTTTTTTGGCATCTGATACTTTACACTAGTTATATACATGTAAATGCTAAAATGTGTTTTGATTTTTTGCTCCAAATGATTTGCCAATACATGTAATTTTATTTACAACAGTATGATGTAATACACTCTATCATATACTAAGTCGGGTGATTAAAATAGTGATAACTCCTTTTTTCAACCAGAGATCAATGATGCAGGGGCCTATTAATAGCTTATTTTGCATATCCGAGGTATTGTTTAAGAGATACAGCAAGTAGGCATATTTACTTAGCTCATTTGCCATTCCTAAGCCGCATGTATCACAAATTTGAAATGGCAAAGAAGATTGCACACCATAATGGTTGCATGACAGTGAAAAATTTGGATATCGAATGAACTGTTTAAAAAAATATAGTTATTACGCAGATTTTTGCATTATTATTAGCTCATTTGCATATGTAATTTGCCGAAATATGCCCGTCTCACTCAGGTGGGAAGAAACTCTTGGAATCCCCTTCCTTCCGACAAGTAGGGCCCTCATTATACGCCTTATGGAACTCAGATAACTGTAACACAAGTTTGCGGGAAGGGTTAACATTTTGATTGGGACATGAGGTCAAAGGTCACATGAGGTCACCAAGGTCACAGAGATCACACAACATGTCATCCCACCCGGCCCCTCCTTTGTACCAGTACATCATCGTAGCACTTACAGAACTCGGCATGCAATATTCTATATAGTACTAAAGGCTGAATAAGATATTTCCCGATGAGGGTGTACTCAATTTTTCAAACAAATGTTTTTTTGCATATTCCAATGCTTGTCCTCTACTAAGCACTTCGTTGTACCATAACAAATCATTAATTTGCATGTGTAGTAATAAACAATTTTCAAGAGCAATGTTTCGTTGTTTATTATTGATAAAACCCAAGTTAAAGAAGTACTCTGCTCATTTTACGCCTGAAATTATAGGCCTAACTCGTGGCGTAACCCGATCCGACAAAAAGCAATGACTACGGAACTCACTGACCATACCCAACTGAAAGTAATTCCTATATAAACCATATGGTGTTTTGAGTCACTCCCACAATTCAACCAGTTTTGGGAATTTCATTCACCTCAATATGGTCTGTGATCCCCAAAAATCCTATTCTTAACACACAAACCCCCGACTTTAACGTTAATTTTAGCCCACAAAGGTATTAGTACTAGGGAATTTTTAGCATGAATTATGAAATATCTTGTGGTTCTTAAACTTTTTGGAACATTTTTATCCCTAAGTACTGACTGTGTTTAGTACAGTACGTATAGGAACATTGTGCTATGCATCATGGGTTTATTTCAAACCACCTCTCCTGTAGATAAACAGTTAATCAAAACACGTGCTAGCTGTGCACCCGTGGCGGGAAAAATTGGATTTGGGAAGCTCCTTCCCGGGGAATCTTGCATCCTCGCGGGAAATGAGGGGGAAGAAAGAAAAATTAAATGAGATAGAGAAGAAAATAAAAATAAAAAAGGATAATAAAAATTGACGACGATCGTAATATGAATGAATTCCCGAAATGTCGCGTTGGGTTCCAATTTCACTGAATGAATAAAAAACGTCTGGGAAATTCCCCCAAGCCTTCTAAGCTTTCAACTATACTGATGTTTCATGCTTTTTTTCAGCTCATGACAACAGGTAATCACGGCACCCACCTGTAATTTTCTGAATCACAATTTGCAATACCGGTGAAATATTCTAAACTGAGTCTAAATCATTTGTTTTGTGTCAAATATCCACCGCATGGGCCATGCCGTCGGCCATTTTGTACATGCTTTTTCACTAAAATGACGTATTTTAGCAATAAAAAACACATGATTTAGTTCGATTTCAAATCTCTGTGTCATTTCTAAAAGATTTTTTAAAAATAATTCTGACTTAATTACCGTTGTTTTAGTTTTGTTTACTTTCAATTTACATATGAATGGAAGCTATGTTACTTTGTTGTTTGGTTTGATCCATTAATACATAGGGGCGAGGTAATTTCACGTTGCATGGTCCCTCCAGCCATATGAAACTGATGTATTTGTATGTTAAATAACCTTTTGAAAAGAGATGTACAACAACAAATAACACAGCAAACGATAATATTGATTTCTGTCGATTTTGTTTTTTTATTCACGGATTGAAAAGGGGGGATCATAAGGGATTCTGACTGTCTGAGAGAGAACTGTACTGTAACCCGTCGTCCCGTACAGTCACAAAAGTTTAGACTTACCTGCGAAATTAATATTGTGGCGTAGCCAGATCGTTTGACCTGGAGCTGGACGGGGAGAATACGATCGAACATCACCGGTTGAGCTTCAGCTTTGTGGAAATGGTGCCAAGGGGAACATTCCCAGCTGGTCTGCGACGTTGTGTAAGATTGAATATCTTTACTTTTTGTTTGTTCTTATTCATGAAACGTTAACAGTAAACTTGTAAGAGGAATGTGTCTTAGTAAGTACTTTTTTTTCTGATTATAGAGTGAATGTTTTGGGTCAGTAACCATACACCATTACTGATAGTTGGAATTGCCCCGCACAACAGTATCCTGTAAGTGCAAAAAAGTCCGAAAGGAATGAAAGCACAAAGGCTTCAAACTTACGTAACCTGCTTTTTAATTTGTTGCAAATTGATTCAAAATTTATAGTGTGGTGTAAAATGTCGGCTTTTTGTTGGTACGCTTAATCGCCTTGCTATTGCTCGCTTAACACAAGTCATATAAGTGTTAATCTTGCACAAATAACCATGAAAGTACTTATTTTAGATTAAATACCGATGGAAATAATTTGTCTCTCAAAAATTATGTTTGGGATTTCGTTTTCAACAACTGTTCAAAACGCTTGGCACTTACGCTGTAAGCCAACACTTAGCCAACACGGAACCACGAGGCTGCTTGTCAACGGTCACGTGATCCTCAAGGGAAATCCTGGAAAATCCCAATGAGTGTAAAAACATGAAAGACAACCCTGTTGTAAAACGTGATGAGTTCATGAATATTTTAATTAGCACTATACTCTATGCCTAATGTTTTAGTTTTTATCGTGTAACTTTACATGGATCAAACCTTTGAGGGCTTCTATCATAAATTATGTCATAAAAAGTGACTATATATATACCATAGAATATTAAATAATATACCCACACAAATCATTTTTTTTTGTTTTGGTCTTCGACTAGGCCAGACTTTTATTAGGTCGAACACGTGAGTAAGTTGCAGCTGCAAGAGGCGAAAATCTAACCAAGGCAGGCCGGGGTTGTAGGTAGATCTTTACAGAACGCATCACATACAACAGAGGCACATATATCACATATTCATACACAACCACTCACACACACACAACAACATCACTCTCGTTACTCAGCTCCCCTCCCTCCCCCTACTCCCTCTTGCTCCCTCTTTGTCTTCACTGGCCTCCACTCACTCCCCTCTGGCGAAAGGACACAATAGCCCGCAATTCCAACCGCCCCCATCCTCTCCCCCCCCACGAACTCAGGAACTCACTCATGTACTGATAGCGAAACAAACAGACTGTCCTGCCCTTCTTGATCTTCATAATGAACGAAGTACCCGGACACCATGCGAAGTTATCACTAAAATCAGATTCCCTCTCAAAAACACCTTCAAATGACATTTACACACCAAAAGTTTCAAATCCAATTCCATGAGTTTCATCCAAAAGATCCCAAGCTTGCATGAACTGGAAATTCCAGAGCAATCAAGCAAGCATAAAAAACTAGTAGGGCGTTAAACGGCGGCAGCGGCAAAATCTTCCACGCGATGGCAAAAAAGGCTCTATTAATTACATAAATAGGCCAAAATACAGGATAGGTTGGTTGTATCACCATGGCAATATAAAGTTCAAAGAATAAGCTTATTAGTTCAGTAATGCTGAGGGCATAATCTTTAATTTACTGACTGTAGTGTATGACCTATTTAATAAGATGGAGGAAAAATGCATTTGGAACATGGAAATATTTCACATAAACTTAAGTAGGCAATCATCCATACTGTTATTGCATGAACATGACGGGGTTTTATTTAGATATACAGCAAAAAGATGAAAAACAAGATTTAAAAAAAGCTGTCGGGTCGCCAGGCATCATTTTACAAGAAATAAGAACAACATAAAAGCTTTAAGGAGTAGATGGTTTTCCTAGTTTTAAGTTGCACTTTTATTACAAAACATGTATACAATAAATCTGCATAACTGAATTAAAGTAGACCCTTTTATCATGACATAAGGCATTAGAACCACTCACCTTGTTTACACTTGATCTCTCCGTTGACCTTTGACCTTGGTGTGTGACCTTGACCTCACATAGTTCTAAGCTTTAATTTAACATAGGTTACACCTTCCGGTCATTTCAAATACATAAAATAGAAAAAACCCCAATTGGGCGCAATGTGTTAAAACTGAATCCCCAAGTTATAAGCTTTAATTTAACATAGGTTTACACCTTCCGGTCATTTCAAATAAAGAAAATAGAAAAAACGCCCAATTTGGCGCAAAAGTGTTAAAACTGAATCCCCAAGTTATAAGCTTTAATTTAACATAGGTTACACCTTCCTGTCATTTCAATAAAGAAAATAGAAAAACGCCAATTGGCGCAAAGTGTGGTTCAAACTGAAATCCCCAATTATAAAGCTTTAATTTAACATAATTACCCTTCTGTCATTGCAAATGAAGAAAATAGCAAACGCCCAATTGGGCGCAAATGTGTTAAAAAAACTGAATCCCCAAGTTCTAAACTTAATTTAACATAGGTTACACCTTCCTGTCATTTCAATAAAGAAATGAAAACATTGGATCCTAACCACGTCTTTCCCCGGCCCATCATGTTGGTTCATGGAATGGGTTTAGTTGGGATTGGTGTGTAGCGTCTTTGGGGTAGTTTAATGGAGAAGTCAGTTCTGTGTGCAAGTTTGGTGATTTTTTTGCTCTTTTTTTAGAAAGAGTGTTTTTTACACAGATTTTTTTTCAAAAATAGGCTTGACGTTTTTACATAAGGTCAGTAGAATCAATAGAAATATATAAACCCCATGGTCTTGTGCCAGTATTTCTTATGGCAAGTTTGATGATTCTAAGACGATTTGCAGAAGAATATTGTGGGTTTTGCTGGGTTTGACCGTTTGCATCATTTATACTTCTTAAATTAACAATTTTACCGTAGAATCATTGTGGAAATTAACACACAAGCATGGTAAACAAGGTCCCTCAACTCTAAAAGTTAAACTATTACAGATTTCGAGGCATCGTTTTGAAACGTTTTTGTGCAAATTTTGCCCTTTCAAATTCTTCCGAAGTGGCAATCTTTTTCATTACTTTTCACTAAAATTGAACCCTCAGAATCACCAAGATAGATTTATATTAGTGTAAAATGGATGATAATATCTAAGCAGTAGGAATTTTAGTGACTAAAAAACGCGAATTTCACCACCCTCATTCGAATTGTTTTACACGCCATACAACGTGCTGTCTACGGAGTACGGGGTGTGCGCAACCTCGCCGTGTGCGTGACCTTCTGGCTGACTGGGCCGAGCTCCTCGGCATTGTCGGGCAGGCCTTGCCTGTCAAGTACCGCTACACAGTGGCGAATGAACCGGGTTCAGTGCCCCACACACAAATGCTATATTCAATTTCATAAATGAAGCTTCAATATGCATCAAATCCGTATCCCGTACCTGACAAATCCGTACTTCAATTTCAAAGCTCACACAAACCAGAGTAGGCCTACCTAAACACTTATGGGTCCACGAACTCCTTAACTCTTACCTAGCATAATCTGATAATGTAATCGTTATTTCGTTGACATTCTAAATTCAACCAGGGAACAAGATTCAACAGGAGCTGGCTTGCGGTAGAGTACAAGCACACACAGCCGTCCCCGTAAAATTTTCAGCACATTCGTTCATCACACTCAGTTTGTGGAGCTTCAGCGTTACGAATATTTGCCAAGCTCGACATCAAAGGAACATAAAACAACGGCCCCATGAATGCAAATGTGCACCAGCAACCATCTCTGCTATGTCCGATTACGTATGAGATGGCATAACCATTGTGTGCAGACGGCATTGGATGGCAGAACCAACCAAGTTTTGGTGCAATCACCCATGTGGCCGGTGCCAGTGTGGTGTCACCATTTGCTAAGTCAGTGTTGCAGTAAATCGAACCAAAAGTTCCAACAGTTGGTTGCATTCCGGTCATTCTCCGGGGAACTAAAACATCCCACTTAACCGACTTTGAGAGCTCGCCCGTACATCGCAATTAGCCCAATAGTCAGTATAATGCGAACAAGGTAATTTGGCAACATGGCAAACAATTTCGCACGGAACGAACATTCCAAGCGTGAACAGTCCACTAAATAATTAGTATTCAGCCGCTTTGAGGCGGAAGACTCTTAAAAAACACCCAATTGGGTGCAAACAAAAGGTGTTAAACAACGAATCCCCCAAGTTATAAGCTTAATTTAACATAGGTTACCACCTTCCTGTCATTTCAAATAAAGAAAATAGAAAAAAAAAACACCCACTAAAATTGGGCGCACAATGTTTAAAAACTGAATCCCCAAGTTATAAGCTTTATTTAACGAGGTTACACCTCCTGTCATTTCAAATAAAGAAAATAGAGAAACGCCCAATTGGGCGCGCAAAATGTTGTTTAAAACTGAAGCCCCAAGTTATAAGCTTTACTTTAAACCTAGGATTACACCTTCCTGTCATTTTCAATAAAGAAAATAGGAAAAACGCACAATTGGGCGCAAAATGTGTTAATTAAAACTGAATCCCCAAGTTATAAGCTTAATTTAAAAAAGGTTACACCTCCCTGTCAGTTCAATAAGAAAAATAGAAAGAAAATAGGAAAAAACGCCCAATTGGGGCAAAATGTGTAAAACTGAATTCTCAAATTGTTTAAGCGTAATTAATGAGGTTACACTCCTGTCTTTTCAAATAAAGATGTACCTAAAAACTTCGTCTTAAATACTATCAACACAATACATGTAAAAGCTTCAAGCATACGTAGATAACCCTAGTGCCTGATCATTTATTACTTAAACTCTCGATTGTTACCACTCCTTTATCTATCACCTTGCAACGTTTTAACCCAAACTCCCCTCAAAAAGCAAGTTTCACAGAGAATTAAAATCAAAGAAAATGCTTTTTGAAGGCCATTTCAAACAGGCCCTTATGTTAGTCTTTGTCTGGAAACTGCACGCATTACACACCCAAAAATAAAACTCCAAAAATAATGGTAGTCCGTAGATCATTTTCATAAAAGAACATTTAAATGAAATGACCTTCAGCTATATAGAAATAGACTCCTTCGAATTTGAGAGCATGGGTTTCTATAGTCGCGGTCGCTAAGGCGACACGACAAAAAAAATTTTAAAAAATTATGATATCGGATTAAAAGCGTTCAAGAGTTACAGATTTTTGATTTTTTATTGTCGGCCTTTTCATGTAAATATTCTATGGTGTTTTACTATATAGATAGTGATATACATGGCACAATGATGACAAAGGAGTAAACAATAGAACTTCTAGCCACATAAAATGTGATTTTATTCTACACAATTTTTTAATTCAACTATGCTTTTGCTACGACTTCATATTTGCAAACATTATTTAAAATGTTGGGCAATTGTGACTTGGATGGAAAGTAAAAAATTCAAGTCAAAAACATCATTAAAAAGGTTGCAATGGCAACCAAATATACCAAAAAATGGCCAATTTAGCCATTTTAGCCAATATTTGAGCTTTGTACCCTACATACATACAATGTGATACAGACTTCATACAGGGTGTCAGAAAGAATTACACCCTAACATAAGTCGACCATAACTTCAAAGTAAGTCTCGCATTTATAATTTTAAAAAGAATCTTCAACCATCAATTACTTTTAAACATTTTGCTGTCAACATACTCGATCGGTTCAGTAGTTTGAGAGAAACAGCGATTATGTAACGCATGTCAATGGACACTTCCTCTCCAAGTTGCTCACAATAATGCAGATTTTGATGTTGTAAACTACACACTGATTACTGTGTTATCTGTTAAAGCTGTCTTCTTTTCATTCCCCAAAGACCGGGCCTTTTTAAATTTTTGTGAGTTTTATGCCATTTTGCTCTGTTTTAGATAGTAGTTTAAACAATTACCGTGACAATTCTAACAAAAATCCAACAAGAGAAAACACAAAACATGGTAAATAACAAGAATGCTCATCTTTTATTAGAAACAAACACCAATAAATATGTAGAAAATGTGAATATTGTTAGTGAATTAGGGGGTGCAATGCATAGAATGAATATTGAGAAGTTTAATCAATACTTTAACAGGTAATAAACTGAACAATAAGATTTTCCACAATAGTTTTTATTCAAATTAGGGACATCTATTCAATAAGATGGTGGTTAATACATTTAAACATAATTAAAGGCATGATTTGGTGCAAATTCCAAATCCAGCGTTTTTTTAATCTATACTAGTGGTTTATGAAGTACTGGCACGAGACAAAGGGCGTTTGTGGTTCTCAGATATGCCGAAAACTGGTATAACATTAAGTTGGTCAGGCAGGGGAAGGAATTTTATATTAAGATCCACAGAAATCCTCCTTGCAAGAAGACAATCTTGAACAATGCCGGGGAACAATGTTAAGAAGTACCGGGAAACGGGTACAAGTCAAAATTTGAACAAGAGTCACGGAAGGCGGAGAACCGCCCGAAATTTACGAACATGCAGTCATCAGACGTCTAAATCCAAGACAAAGTTGCAGACATGACAAATCTGCCACAATAACTTTTGCATTTGTGGCATGCTGGATATAAAATCTTGAATGCATTTTAGCAAATGGAATTTCTACACATCTGAATCACTTATTAGCAATTTTTTACAAAAAAGGTGAAAATTAGGGTTGAAACCTGTCGTCTTAGATTTTTATAATGCACAACCTAGTTGAATATCAAACTTTTGTAATGTGCAGTATTATGTTGAATCTGGTGCAAAATATCATTCATATTATTTTGTTTAAAGAAAATGAAAAAAGAAATATGAAAGAAGATGATAATTTTCGCCTGTTCTGTCTGAATCACTTATTACAAAACCTTGGAAGGACAGGTTGGTCCATTGACAGTATGTTACATAATCGCTTATTTCTTCAAAACTACTGAACCGAACGAGTTGCTGTTTACATAAAAAATATTGAAAAACACAATTGTGGGTTGGTTAAGATTCTTCTGTAAAATTTCTCAAATGTTGCTACTCCATCTGAAGTTATGGTCACAATAGTGTAGGGTGTTATGCAATTCGTTATGAGACACCCCTTGTTGTATTTGCAACATGAAGTTTGGGCAATTGTGACTTGGATGAATAAAGATTCAAAGTCAAACAGTAATTAAAAAAGGTTGCATCATGGCCAACCAAATATACCGAAAAAGGCCAATTTTAGCCCATTTTTAGCAATATTTGCTGCTTTGTACCTACATCCATACAATGTGCTACAGACTTCATTTTGCAACATAATAGGGTTTGGGGCAATTGTGACCTTGGATGAAATAAAATTCAACGGTTCAAAAACATTAATTTACAAAGGTTGCCATGGCAACCAAATCTACCGAAAAAACAATGCCAATTTAGCCCATTTTTAGCAAATTGGCATTTGTACCCAATCATACACAATGTAATACAGGAATTCATATTTGGTTCCACAATATGTTGGGCCAATTGTGATTGAATGAAAAAAATCAAAGCCCAAATATTGATTTAAATGGTTACCATGGCAACCAAATATACCAACTAATTGCATTTTACCTTAGTGGTTTGCCATGGCAGGTTAAAATTATCTTTAAAAAAAAGGGACCGAATAAAAATTAATACAAATTTTACCCTTTTTTTAGCAAGATTGACCAAAAACGGACAAAGGTCCTCTAAAGAGAAAAAATGATGGGCAGCCTATTTTAAGAACATTCGGATTTGAAGGATAGGTTGACTACTATATCAAACGATTTTCATGCCGGATGCCGCAAAAAAGTGGAAAAATACGGCAGTTTTGGGACCCATCTTTCGCTGTGTTGTATTACACATTGAGGAAAGCCAATTCAATTGGAAACGTGGTACCCTGGTATTTTATGACGCAGTTTGATGATGGCATACCCAAATATGGGAATTGTAGGACCACGGATACACCGGGAAAGCCCCAAAACATGAGCACAGCTGAATGAAAATAGCCAAAATCAATCAGTTGCCGCGGCTGAATTTCCAATCAGTCAGTGCCGCGGTGAATGGCCAAAATGAGATTTTTGTACAATATACTCTTGCTGTTTGGGACAGGTTTACTGCTTGTATCGTAACGAAATTTGGGCAGTAGTAGTAATAGGCCTTTCTTAACATGGATCTGAAATCAGATTTTGAAAATTTCAACCGGTTTGTTAATACAATTTTTCAAAAAGTGTGTTTGACGGTGTTGCTTGTGCGTGCTTAATAAAGACCACTATCAGTGATATGCTAAATCAGAAAATCGAAAAAAAAAAAAATCATCAAAAATCAGATGTTTGCATGTATGTAACAAGTACAGGTATCCTAACATTACCCTGCAAATATAAGACCAGAAGCAACCTATAAGGACAGAATCGGAAATTTTGGAATTTTTAGCCTTACTTCCGTTCGGACACTTACTAAACAAGTAAGTGAAATGGGGAATCGTTATCTTTTAACTCAGCCGTTTTCTTCCTTTTCTGTAATTTTCAGTTGGAAAAGGTAACTTATGAGAATCTACAACTGATCCTTCACTTTGAAAGCTATTCCTGCCAAAATTTCAAATATTTTTCAAATCATTGATAGTGTCTTTAAAGCGTGTGTGTACGTTGCTACGTGCGTGAGTTCAGGGGTGTGCAGTGGCGTATGACAGCCTAACTTAAGTGTCTTATCAGATATTGCAAAAGAATAGAAGTCTACTTCCAAGTGACAATCAACATAAAAATAAAAAGGAAGGAAGTAATTTTAGTGATACTGACAACTTAAGGGTTTCCCAACCTTTCAGAGGGCATATTTTTTTTCTTTCTCCTGTCATACAATCATGCAGAGCATTTAAAGGAAAATATGTCATGATTCTGAATATTTGGAAAATTTGGTCTGGATGGAAAGCTTAAGTAACGTAGATTACATATAAATCAAAATAAGTGAAAATTGTCATATTTGTTGGAGTATTTTGCCCTTTTAAGTTTCCGCCCAATAGCTTACTCGAAAAGAAAACGATTTCCCGACAAACACATCGCAGGCGCAAAATGGTATAATATCGCAGTGTTGCCACTAATAATAAGTATAACACACAAGTAAATTAGATGAAACAAAAAGTATGTCATTCGGTAACTTATTGGTCTAATGGTATTATTACTGTCAGTAATCCATTCAATAGTACAGGTCAGCAATAAACAATTCGAGTCAACACGATTGTTTTGGTCCATCAATTTGACGTCACGAGGAGAGCAAAATGGGCGCTTTTGATTGGCGAAAAAAATCGCCCGTTTTCTTCGGGTATGTCAAAAAAAAAAGCAAAAATTAAAATGCCTCTATTTTGTTAATTTCTAAATCAAATTGTCATTATTTTTGCGGGGAATTTGTGATGTATGTACATATATTTTATGATGTAAAGTCAAATGAGCTGACAAATAATTCTGAGACATTGTTTCTTAAAATATACTCTTACAGTAGAAATAATTATTGCCAGTGATCCCTAAAAAGAAAGGGGATCACCATTGAAGATTTAGTTATCAGGTACATAATCACTTGATCAATGGGATGCAGCCCTGTTATCAACAAATGAAGCCGGTAATGCACTGGAATGTTTGAATTTCAGATGTCTCATATAGAATGGAATCATGTGTATTGATTACGGGTTACAAACCTATTATACTAAAAGTTATTCAAGTTGTATTGACAACCAATATGAGATTGAAACTGTAAACATGACATTCATCAATTGGCTGAGGCAATGGCAGTTAAGATGCACTCCATGCATGACCATCAGTTCTCTCATTTTTGGTCTTCTAATATGTATTTAATTTATTCTAAGGGTTCGCACTGTTGGGAATTGTTTCAATATAATTTATCACATATGCAAATCAAAAACTTGCATTGTTATTCCCCTTTAAAAGTATTTCACAGCACTAAGGGTACATAATTTAACACTCCCTGAAATAAAAACTGATAAAATAGCATCAAAATTGTTGGAATTCTGAGGGTAACACTCAATTGGTGAATATGTAGCTCTGTGCAGTTGTGCTGGTTCCTATGGTAATTGATTTAGTTGCTGAGATTATATAAGGGTGTTTGTTAATTGTTGTTTTGGACACCAAATGACTGAATTTGACTAGTCATAAACTGACAGTCACTAAGAACAGAAACGGATTGTTATTTTTTTGGTATCTGTGGACCTTGGAAATCACAAAGCAAGCGGCCATGCATGGGCAAAATGAAAAGCAAAGTTCAAGATGGTGAACTCCCCTTCTGTTTTGGCATCCACATAAAGTTTGATGGGGTTTTTTTATCCAATGGTATATTGTAGTTAAAAAAATGCTCGAGAAATGAGCCACACCAAGCGTTTTTTCTGTTTTATATTTACAGCTTGTTCATACACTGTTGGCTGCAACCTGTGTAATACAAGGCGTCCTGCATATTTTTTTCTTTCAATCTCAGGAGCTCTTCTTTTTGTAACTAGAATGAATATAAGACTGTTGACACAATGCAAAAATTATAACCAGCTTCTATGTTATTAATCAACACAGTCATGATGAAAAATAAACCAATTTGTTAAAATCTTTGTCACCTCCGAAACGACTGGGTATTTGCAAAGTTCCAAAATTTATGCTTTAAAAACTTTCTTAAAAAGTTTAATTGTTTCAGGAAGTAACCTTTGAAGAAAAATTTCACACGGAAGTCTCATGTGGATTGTGATTTTTTACAACAAATGTTGTTTCCATGCAACGTAGATAATGTACAATTATACAGTATTATTTCACTGTAGAATTTTGTTTGCTTGTTGTGACACCTTGCAAAGTTATTTTTACTCCTTATAAATAGAATAATGAATATGTGGTTTTGCAATGCAAAATTAGAGTCAGTTCTCAATTATTATCAACAAAAACCATGGTAACATCATTGTCACTTCGAAACATGTTAACCAATGTTACGTCACATCCGAAACGACGCCCGGAGGTGTAAAATTCAACTTTGTTGTAAGAATTTACCGATTTTCTGAATTGTGTCAGGAAGTAAGAGTAACCATCAGTTAAGAGATTTAGTACAGGAGCATGATGGGGATGGCGCCGTGAAAAACATATTTACAATTAAAAACTTGTGCGTGATATGAGATTTTCCGTCAAAAATTTGCTCTTTACCTTCCAAATATTGATTCAAACCAAGGGCTAGTCAAAAGCAGTGTGAATTTGAGCTACATATACGTTAAATTAAATAGGATCTGTTTTTGCTGAAAATTTTGTTATCATTGTGAGAAAAATGGAATTTTTCACAAAAAATAATTTTGTTGCTCTAAATTTACCCAATTGTGCCACAATATTGCCAAAATTGCACATATGTTGCAAATAGATTAAGCTCCAAACAGTTAGTAGATTATTCAAAAATTGATCATTTGTGAGTACTTTTTTAGTTGAAAAATAACACATTAAAAAGTACTTGAAATTTTGACCCCAAGGGTACAATTGTTATTACACAACTGATGTGAAGAAAATGACCATATAATAAAAACTAATAGTATAAAATACATCTAGTATAAATCACAAATGCACACTTTCAATTAAAACATAGCATACCACACCACACAAGGCCGCACACTCACTCATCTCCCCCACAGGAATTGTATACCCCAACCACAAAACTAAAAACCACTACACAAAACACGCACGCACCCAAGACCCCTATTCCTACACACAACGCACACATGTCACATCGCCACATACCAGCATGCAGCAGTGTACAGACTATTTAAAAGACTGATATTGCATCAAAAGCATGAAAAAATTAGCCGAAACTCATTTAAGGTTTTCATTTAAAAGTGTAGTCATGTATAGAATTGCAGTTTGAGCATAACATTTGCTACGTGTTTTAGGTACAGTCAATGTTTGAGCACTTCTAAGGGAGTATTTCACCTCCTCACTTCTAGTTGAGGGCAACCAATGACGAAACTCTTTGGATTTTAACAGAGCTTTAGCAAAATCTAAACAGATCTTGTCACAACGTTTTCTAAGTTCTCATTGATTCTCGGACGGGTTAGGGTTAATTAGCATATTTTATGCCCAAAATGCCACTTTGACCCAATTATGATTCACACAAAAGATGCATGGCATAGTATTCTTTCATGCAGCAAAGGAATTTTGCCTATCCGATGTACTGTTTCAGAGATACAGTAATTATGCATATTTAATTAGCTTATTTGCATACCTAAGCCGCGTATATCACACACTTTCAAATTGCAAAAAAGATGTGCACCATGATAGGATTTCATGCAGTGACGGAATTTTCCGTATCCGCTGTACCGTTTCAAAATTATAGCAATTACGCTGATTTTTGCATATTAATCAGGCCTTTACATCTCGAAATTGTTGGAGCGCTGTTAATCACACTCCTATTTTTTACCGAGGAGCATGATAAGGAGCTCGATTTCAATTTCCAAGCCTTTAAAACCTCCATTCAAAGAAGCAAGGAGCTCGAAAAATAACACTCCTGACAGTTTTGAAGGGCTCTCTAGAGCTTCCGGAGCTACATTGGCTCTCCTCAAAAATGAAGGCCTGATTAATTAGCTCATTTGCATACTTAATTTGCCCGAAATCTAATCAGTTCGAAAACTCTCCAGCCCACTCTCTTCCACCAAGTTACATCATTATGCGCCTTACGGAACTCCAGAAACTTGTACACAAACCTTGCGGGAAAATTTTCGTAAATTATGCAAATTAGATACTAATTAGCATATTTTAGGCCCAAAATTTAATCAGGTCGAGAACTCATGGACTCGCTTCTTTCCACCAAGTTACATCATCGTAGCCCGGAACTCCAGATAAATCGTACACAAGCAGTGACACAGACGGCGGGCAGACAGACAGTATGACAGACAGACCGATGGACATACAAGTGATTACTAAGACCCTGTACACACTGCAAAATCTCTTATTTCGACGAAGATTAGTTAATTTTGATTAGTTGATAAAGCGTGTGTCCACACTACACTTAATTAAGATACGATTGCGTACACACCAGTAGGAAACTAACGAAGATCGAAACAAGCACGACACCGGAAATACGGCCCTGGGATGTCAACCGTCATGCATCACTTCGCTTAATTCAACGAAGCGTGCGTACACACTACGGAAACTCTTAATAGAAACAACTACCCTCTTTGTCGAAAGAAGCTGTTTTGCTTCGTTGAATTAACCGATTTTAATCTTCGTCGAAATAAGGGAAGTGCGTACACACTATACTTTCAGATTTTTTAATCTTCGTTAACGCTTCGTCGAAATAAGAGATTTTTGGTAGTGTGTACGGGGTCTAAGTCTCATTTACAGTGTTCATAGCTTGGGCAAACATACTACTGTTAACAGGGGGTATTTTCTGAAAATGTAATAAATGCCCCTTGCTTTAACTCAGAACAAATCCTTGATGTAGGAGAGAGAGGGGTAAGTTGAGCCACAGGGTAAGATGAGCCACCCCCTCTAGAAAGAAGTAAAAGAACTTATTTCACTTTACACTACTATCTATTAGTACATTACATAACACAGGTTTCTCAAGTGTAAGATGGAACCACTAGCTTGCACAATTAGAAAGTTGCACTAAAAAGTTCATTTTTGGAACTTTTTTGTAAAAAATGATTTTTGTCAAATTCCCCCTACGAGGATAAAAGCTATAATGGCAATCTTTTGAGTATTGAGGGTGTGATATGTGAACATAACTTTAGAAAACTGATTGTAAAGTTCTGTAATTAGAAGTTTTAGTTTAAAAAAAAAAAAAAAAAAAATATAAAATTCCGGATCCGGAATTTTTGTAATACACAGTATCCTATGGGACGTAATACTACACATTAATGTTTACTGCATCAAAACGAAAAATCCGATTCATCTCAAATTTCGGAATTGTGCATTTTTGGTTACTATCTTTAGTTCTAGTTGACTATTTTTCATTATTACACAAAAAAATAATATTTCGAAATCTCTGAGTCAGACTTTAAATGGTCCCTACGGGGTAAGTTGAGCAACTGGGCATGGGTAAGTTGAGCATAGGAAAATGTGCACAATTTTCTCCCCCCCAAAAAAATTTTCAAGTAGAATCACATAAAAAAAATATTTATTTTCAACTTTTAGACTAAACTTTCACTATATCAAACATTTTTTTGGCAAAATACCTTGAAACAAAAAAATTAGAAAAAGGCAAAATTGGATTTCAATGCTATTTTGCATTTCTATGGATGGCTCAACTTACCCCATGACTGGCTCAACTTACCCCCACCTCTGGGGTAAGTTGAGCCAGTTTACGAAATATTTTTGGCATCTCACTGAAGGATAATGCAAAATATTGGTCAAATATTTGTGATACCTTAATCAAGTAAACATACACATGTTTCATTTGTAACACTCCATTTGCCTCCTACTATATTTCTCAGAAGCAGAATGAAACAAAATGTAAAAAATGGCTCAACTTACCCCCTTCTCCCATAACTCTCCTGAAGTTATTGCCAGGAGTTATTGCAACTCACCTCCAGTCATAATTGTTACTCTCTTGGCCTTTTGTAACCCTCTCAGTCCTAATTGGCATCTATTTATCTTCTGATCCTACCATACTACAATCAATGTGTGTCCACATGGGTCTGTGTACCTTTGGGAAAAGGGCACACTACAGGTTGCCTCATGTTTAAGCTCAAGAATCCCACAGTATGTAATATTGTAAGAGAAAAGCTAGTAGGACATTTTTATAGTAAGATTCTTGAGCTATATACCCCTAACACTGCAGGCTGTATATTGTGAGGACGTACTACAGATCACAATTATACCACAACTTTCATCATACTTGCACTTCCATAGACCACAAAACTACCACAAAATTTGATTGTGGTATATTGTGGTGTATGCTTAGTAGTTAGATAAATCATAACTATACCAAATTGGAGTAACTCATCATACATGTATACTACAATATACCACAGTAATAAACAAAAAGCTGCACCATAGGCCACAATGTACAGGGCTGCCAAGAGAAGTTGCGGGCCCAGGGGAACATTGGTGTTATAGGCTTACATGGGCGCGGGTCGGGTGCGGAATGTACGTGAATGTACCACACTTTATATGTCAATGATAAGATCACATACCACAAACTACCACAAAATATATACCACAATATACCACAATATTACCTTGTGTGCTTTTTTGTGGTGTAGAGCCTTGTTAGGGATACTGCACATACTTGGAAGTTCCCAGAGCAGAAGTGCTGCACAAACAACTTATCTTTTATTTCAGGCCAATTGGCCAATGGGCCAGGCCATGTTTTGTACTAGATATGGTACCACATCTCAAATTAATAGCTAAACACAGTCGTCTCCCACTTCCGGCCGTATATATACGTAATTTATTGGTAATCAGCGAAAATAAGCGTGCTTGTGCCAATTCTAAAGAAATAACCGGAAGTCCAGGAGGCGACTGCTATGTTTAAATTGGGATTTTTAACGGTTAAGAAATCACCGTTTCAAAATCATCAATGAATGGAAAATCAGTCAAGGAAACAACGTGCGTATAATTTAGGACTATATCAAATGTAAAGATTTTCAATGAGTGCTATTTTTGTACTAATTCTGGATTTGCTTAAATTCCGCATCGGATCCGCTGCGCACCCATCCCGGTTTTTTTCAATACACTTGGGTACGTACGTCGTAGCGTTGTAGGACTTAGAGGTCATGGAGGTAGGGTATGGACGACGTGCAACGCTACGTGAACGGTGAACGGGCTATAGGGCTGTCTACGCTGACGTTACAGTTCGGCCATTTTGAGGTGATGGGAAGTTATAGAGCGGCCATTTTGTGGTGATGATTCCCATAGGCCGCCGTGTAAAACTGGTATAAAATGCACCAAATTTTACCTGAAGTGATAGCAGGAGACTGGAATGGTAGCCGCTAGTAAGAGAAGATACCAGTAGCTTCCCACAATGCATTGCTTCCATTGGAAGTTTTTGTACAGGTTGCCATGTGGATCGTTAGAGATGAAATGCTCTTAAAATGCAAGTTTGTGATCAGTACTGTCAATTTAGCCATGTTTCATCACTAACGACCCACATCAGTACCTGTACAAAAACCTCCATTGGAAGCAATGCATTGTGGGAAGCTATTGAAATCTTCTCTTGCCGCTAGTTAGGAAAAAACATGCACATTTTAGAATGCCTATTCGTTTCACTTACATGGTAGAAACAATCCAAAGAAATGGTCATAAAGGGTGCCAAACGCAAACGGCCTCGTAGCTAGAAACGCACGTTTGTTTATCACCTCTGATGAACCAGGGCTGCGATGAACTAAGATTAAAAAAAAAAAAAAAAAAAAACGTGAACGGTGAACGGGCTATAGGGCTGTCTACGCTGACGTCACAGTTCGGCCATTTTGAGGTGATGGGAAGTTATAGAGCGGCCATTTTGTGGTGATGATTCCCATAGGCCGCCGTGTAAAACTGGAATAAAATGCACCAAATTTTACCTGAAGTGATAGCAGGAGACTGGAATGGTAGCCGCTAGTTAGGAAAAAACATGCACATTTTAGAATGCCTATTTGTTTCACTTACATGGTAGAAACAATCCAAAGAAATGGTCATAAAGGGTGCCAAACGCAAACGGCCTCGTAGCTAGAAACGCATGTTTGTTTATCACCTCCGATGAACCAGGGCTGCGATGAACTAAGATTCGGATTTATTAGAAAGTACGCGCAGTGTTGTGTGTCGCGGAGTGATACTTCGCAACGACATGAACGAGGGCCGATGATACACCGGCAAGTGACCCGGATGAGTAGACAGCCCTATACTCTGACACTCTGTCCAGGAGTTTTATTTTCTCTTTTTCGTGGGGTTCTGCCATGCCATTGCATGATTGCTAAAAGTAACATGTGTGCTGCAGTGCACGCCTGTTTGGATCGTTACACATGCCCGTGATTGGCTGGTTTAAAATTAGCTGTTGTTGTTCAAATTGTGGCTATGGGGGGCTGAGGTGTGAATTGGCTTGCGTTAGGGTGTGACTTAGACGGGCCAATGAGAGAAATAAACATAGGACTGGCACGTGACCCTGTGGGCAGTACGGATTCAATCAGTGATTATTTATTAAATTAGGGCTGGCCTAGGATGGCCTATTGATCAACTGCTCACCTCGGAAAACTATGCGCCAAGGAGGGGGCTGGCCAAGCCCGAGGGTGAGCAATGGTCTAATTGGCGAAAGTTTTAGTTTAAATTTATCAATATTTCGTATCCATACAGCTTGCATTGAAGTGAACTTATCTATTTTATTCCACAGCGCCAGTAGCAAATTATGTCGAATCTGCTTTTCTGGTTAAAGAAAAGAAAGTTTTCCCAGGTACAACCGAATGGCACTAGAATTCCCGTCGACTGACACGTCTCGCATAGTCCATCTAGCAGGACAATGCCGTTCCTCCCGTGTCCATCCCCCTGTGACATAGCCACTCCGGCTCGGGGGCGATGGTCGTGGGGAAAACGAGAGTCCTTCTAGATGGACTACATGGAACCGGCGTTAGTTTAGCCGTGACATCAGCGTTTGTTGATCCGCACTGGAAGACATTTTAGCGGCTTGAGAAGCCCTCGTTGGATTTTGACAGGAAGTGAGAAAGAGGGTAAAAAATTGTGATTAGAGTGAATATTCGAACTCAAGATAGTCTCAGGGTATTTATGGAAGTCCGGTTCGAGGGCCAAATGCTTCAAATATATCCCGGGGGATGGTGGATAGATAAATGATAAACTGCGATAAAAAAAAATTCTCCATCCTATTCATTTGTACGTACTGCCGGTAAGAAATAAATAAAGCATTTGAATGTACTTTCCCAGACATCGCGCTGCGCGCCGAGGTCTGGTCTGAACGCGACTAGGCTGGCCGGCCTGGTAAGGCTACACACCACTAATTACCCTTTTGGCGGCAACTTCCGGCAAAATTTATTATCACAGCCCTTATCATTGTTAATTAGAGAGAAAAATTTGAGGTATTGATTACATTTGAGAACATTTTTGCTAAATTGGTCTCTACCAATTTTTTGAGAACGTGTGCATGATAGTCTGAGAGAAAATGTGTTGATTTAAGCTAATTTTGTTTTTTTTACTGCGGAATTAACAAACACACATGATATTTCACGATTTTTTCGGGCGAAAAATTTGAGTAGCGAAAATTACTAACCCTCCAAGGAAATCCGCTAAATATTCAAAATTTATACGGAAAAAGTTGCTGATCAAATTTTGGCGATATGTTATAAAAGAAAGTCTTGCGAACAAACTGTGCAAATCTCATTTTCTGAAACGCAAGATAACTCGAGATACAGCTCAAGATAGAACATGAATTTTCTATACAAAGTCTATGGGAGGCGTAATAGTGGTGTGCACCCTTTAAGCGCGCAAGCATGGGGCTAGTCTCGTTATACAACCGTTTTGGGTTGGTACAGCAATATCAACAGCTTTATTGTATTTTTATCTATTTTTCTATTTTCTTAACGAAGTGTTTCGGTAGCCGTACCCAGGGTTCGGTAGCCGTATACGGTAAAATAGCCCGGGAGTGTTTCGGTAGCCGTACGCACCATCCTTAAGGACATCGTACTAATACAACAATATTTCAAGAGGGCGCAAGCCGGTGAACGAGGTTGTTTTGGTCTTGAGCAGTTCGACTTCAAAATATGCAAGCTTTTTCCCTCTTTACGGAAAACAATTTGCATTGTTATTAAGACAACAACAACGACACAGATTCAAATGAAATTGTTTGAAACAATATTACGTACTCTTTCGTTTCAAAGAATTTGACTTGCACTGTTTTTGTAGAATAACAAAGTATTGCTTTGAAGCACATGCGGGTATCGCTGAAACCACGATTGCGTGGTGCTGCTATATGCGTTCTAATTTGCATATCCATCACAATGTCAAAAGAGTGAATCGATTGGCAGCTTGATACGTGCATTCTAACCGGGTCATTCAGAATTTAGTTTATCTGAACAATAATTGTTAATGAATATCAATCTTATTTTTGAAGCAGTTTGAATTTGTGAAACATCTCGGTAAAATGTAGGATTATTCAAGCGTGTTGTATAAAAACTGCAAATTGGGGCGGGCTTCGATAAGCTTTAGTTGAACAAAAAAAAACACTACAGAAAATATGTTTTAAGTGGATTAACACAAAGTTATGGTAGCTTATTTAGTACGTCAACAACTGTATCCTTAAAAATAGAATAAGAAATATCCCGCTAGTGCGCTTCATTAAAGCATTTTAGCCATTACACGGAATCCCTTTCATGTAGTTCTTGTGCGTCTCTGACAATTTTGCAGATTGACCAAATTACATTCCAAAGCCGTAATCGTGGTTGGAGGTTTGGTGTTTGTGGGAAGGTTGCTGAGTGATAGTATTCCGTATTTGTTTTCATAGGCTAAAAATAATCGGGAATAGTCTAAAACAATGTTTAGGCCTTCATAAAGAATTCCTAAAAAAATTTGATTGTGTACCGTCAACACTCGGTTTAACTATATAGTCGGTATGTCCTCGGGGTCTGTCACAGCACCGTTTTTAAAAAACTTGTACTTTTTAGATAAGGATTTTAAAACTTTCAATTTCTTGTGTTTTTAAAAAAATAGCTTGAAACTGTTGAAGACGCTATTGGAGTAATTCCACATTGTGAAAAATCATGAAAACAAACAATTCTGGGCTTGTGAAAATTAAGGTCGGTACTCTTTTCACGCCTGCAGAAAAATAAGGGGTAGGAAGACATCTTTTTATTATGATACTGTTTTATTTCTTTATGTATATATCTAATTCATATTTTTTATTTGTCACTTCTTTAATTTATTATAGGTTATTTCCTTCTTTTTTTTGGTGGTTTTATCTGAGCCAAGATATATTTAAGTGATATTCGTCTCGGTTTATAATATTTTGCTCTTTATAAACAATTTATACATTTATGGGCTATCCGAGAGCTGAGAAAAGAAGTTCTGGTCAGTGTATGTTTTATGCGCTTTGTAACCTACAAATAAAGCGTTTTATGTGTGAAAGCACCGATCGTAATAATTGCATTCTTTAATAAAGAATAAAGTGTGCTCAAAAAGAGTTCCAGGAATACATACGGTTCTCGTTCGGAAGAAATGTTTTAACCAGAATAAAACAAAAATAATTCACAACTCGTATTTATAATATTGATATTTCAACAGAAGTTCTATGACAAATGGTAGGCATAATTTGCGGGATGGCCATTTTGTTGAACCCGGTTCACTGTGACCTACCCTATGTGACCCACCCCAATCGGGAACTTTAATGTCTCGATGGGTATTATTCCGATTAGGTCGATTGTCGTGGGGCATATAGTTAAATGTTAGTCTCGTTAACAATCAAGTCTTCTGTAGTATTATATTGAAAAGCTAAATTAATCGTCGTCGTATGACATGTTGAAGTGGCGTATAAGAACACAACTTATGAGACTAAACTTTCGCGCGTAAATCATCATCATTAATGGCGAGTGGAAAGTCAACGCCACGAGGTACCGGGAGGAGTGAGTCATTTGCCCCGTCATTGGGATGTTTGTCTGTGTGAGTAGTTGTCTTTTATCCATTTTCTTCCGATTTAAATTACAAATATCGTCCCGTGTGTTGTTTTTAAGCTTGAAATTTTACATCAACAAGAAGGGAATTATTCATACAGGTTCGAGTCAAAATTCAGCAGGCCGCCCTGGCGAGCCAAATAAAAAACTATATATATAAACTCCATTCAAATATTTGTTTTAAGGGGTATTACTGGCAAATTCAGTTAGCTCCTCACGTGGCTCTACCAATGATTATTAAGACCATAGCATGGATTTTAATTTATAGGTCCAAAAATTTGCGCCTAATCGGGATGTTACATTGGTTTTTCCCATAGTGAAATCAAATTCATGAGCTAAAGTGGTACAAGTGCTCATTAAGTATAATTTAAATAATTTAGTAATTTTAACGCGCGACAGTATCCACGAAACGTGCTCAAGGCGCTGTGCGGCTGCTATCACGAGGTGATCAGCCACCATAAGAGAAGAAGAAGAAACCGTTATTTTGCCAATATTTGCTAAACAATCATGCATAAAGATTCCACACTACTTTATTTTGCAGACATTTTGTCCTGAACTTGGTCACAGTGGTCATGGTGTCTGGGAGTTCTCCTTTAATTACCAGCGATGCTAGTTTGATATTTAATTAGCAAAGCAAAAATGTGAAAGCCCTCAGTAATTATTGCAAATTAGCATGGACGGTTAAATTAACGGAGACTCTCCAGGACCACTAGAACCATGTGACCAAGTTGCAGGACAAAATTCTGCAAAATAATAGGGTGAATCTTTATGCATGATTTTTAGCAAATAATTGGCAAAATTTACATATTCATAAGCACTTCCAGCCATTTCCGCTCATTAACATCATTTGATTATTTGAAAAAAAACAATAAAAATACAAAGGCTCAAAATTAGCATCTCAGGAAAGCGGTATGTATGCACTTGGTTCCATTTAAGAAACTTATTCATAGCATGGTTAGAGATTTTTTAAATTCTGACTGTCTATAATGATCACCTTGAAATTTCATTCTTTGAAGAATTAGGTTAATGAGGCAAAATGTTGCAACAGCTTCCGCTGGACCCCAGTATTAAAACTATTTCCAATTAACCCGGAAAACCCCCCCATTTAAAGCGGTTTCAATTAATTTAAAAATGATCTACGTAGTTAAGTTTTATTCATATTAAGAAAAGTATGCTTATGGCCCCTTGAAACTAAAGAGACACTAGTTAAAGCCCGAATGAATTCGTTTTAACAGGCATCTGGGCCAAGTGTAAAAAGTTAATGTCTAAATCATAATTTAATTCATATGCGTGTAAAATAAAGTTTATAAAAGTTATGCGTAAAATGTGTTTCCGATGGCTAACTTTTGATTGTATACCGCTCAACCCTATTGCACAGCTACATCCCGTTTAGCTACCAAACCGGGCTAATCGAGAATTTTAATGTCTCGATTGGGGTGGGTCACATAGGGTAGGTCACAGTGACCCGGGTCACAAAATGGCCATACCGTACATTTTGTAGTAAAAAAAATTAGCCCTCGCCGAACAGTCATTTTCATAACACATTCAATGGAAGGGAGTTGCAATTGCCACAGATTTCCTTATTACGCATCTATTGTGTTAATTATTTTGGTGCCAATGGATAGGCTGGGGATCGGGAAGTCCGCAAACGCCGTGCGATCCTAATTCTTAAATAAAGCCTCATTCATAATTTCACATTTTATAACCGCGTTAATATCAGAGTTTTGCTTTCGAGCTCTTTCTTCGCGGGGCGATTCCTTGGACAGGTGCAACGAGAGATTTTGAGGCACCCAAATATTGTGTTATAATAGTAATTTCAAATAGATTAGACACTCAAAAGATTTCTTACCTTGTATTTGGCTTTCGAAATATCTTAAAAGAATGAAAAAAGATGATTTTGATTTGCTTATAATGATTTGCTTTGAATGTTTAAAACAGGCTGGATTTCGTATTTGCTCCTATACGAAATTAGAAATTGCACAATTTTTGTACCAAAGAAACATTTCTCAGCTTCGATTTTTTAGGGACACCTGATATGTGAAATCTCTTGTACATGAAGTATGGCATGGATCGTTCGTCACGCATGACTGTGTCCGGCTATATAACCGATCCACTGTGGACACGCTCCGTAGCCGTATACGGCTACCTAACCACAAAGCCCGTTTTGGTTATATAGCCGTATACGGCTACGGAACCCCGGGGTTAGGTAGCCGTATACGGCTACGGAAACACTCCCTTTCTAAAACAACAACCCGCATCGGAAGATGTCACGTTTTTCACTTTCAGCAAATACGATCGGTCTTTACTTTGGGAACTATTCAATTTTTCACGTACACGGAATATATCAACATTCTGTTGTTACTTTATTTTTGTCTGGATGTTTGAATTTTACGAAAAATGATTTTTCTCACGCGGCTTTTTTTTTTTTTTTTTTTTTACCTAACCACAAAGCCCGTTTTGGTTATATAGCCGTATACGGCTACGGAACCCTGGGGTTAGGTAGCCGTATACGGCTACGGAAACACTCCCTTTTCTAAAACACTATAATGTTTAATCAGAACCAAAATTATTAGGGTTTTCTCTTCGTATTTGCTCTTTATGGGCAAACAAAATCAACTATTTAACTCAAAATACAGGCTCAAACACGCCGCAACATACTGGTTTCAAGGTAGCAACGGATATTCTCCCAAAATCGCTGTAGGCCTACAGTACATGGCTTTTTAAATCGATTTTTATTCTCTATTTTAACGTCGCAATCATTGTAATTAATATATCTATAGGCAGGTCCTACGATCTTTCAAGAACTATATTATATTAACACTTTCTCATTTTTTTTTTTTTTTTTTTTTTTTTTTTTTTTTTTTTTTTTTTTTTTTTTTTTTTTTTTTTTTTTTTTTTTTTTGTTAACGCGCTCAAGTTTCTAAATGCAGATACAGTCGGAAAACGCCCGACTTTTTGTTGAAAGGCAAATCTCAACAATGAGATGTACTAGATGAATCATATTTGGCCACGTTCATATAATACTTTTTTATGTTATCTTTATTTTGTCATTCTGAGCAGATTTTTAGAGAATTTTTAGCATGTAAAAGGGTCGCATGCACCTGAAAAGTGGCTAAAATCGAGTAAAAATTTAAAACGGTCTTTTTGTATGTTGTTTTTGCTGCATCTTGCATAACATGGCGAAAATCACATTTTCATTAATCCGTTAACCTATTAAAATATCATACGGTTTTTAAATTCAAATTAAAATGTTTTTACACACCATCGCAAAGGTAAATTACAAAATATGATTCTATAAAGTCACTTAAAGGTGTCGTAGGAACTTTGATAGGCTTTCAGTCGAGTCAAAAATATAGGAAAACCACGCGCTAAACTCAAAAAATCGGTCAAAAGTGAGTGGTTTGCGTATTGGTCGGCAATCTTTGAGAAGCCATATCTCAAAACTAAAAATGCTAATGAAGTGAAATTTCGACGACTCAATTTAACTTTTTATTAGCTATCTTTTGACATATAATTATTGAGGGGTCTAAAAAAATTCTCGCTTAAATGGTACACACCACTATTTACCCTTTTGGCGGCCACTTCCGGCAAAATTTATGACAGCAATAGTCCGTACTTCGCGAGAAAAATTCTGAGTTATTGATACTATTTGAGCACATTTTTGCATAAATTTGGTCTCTACCAATTTTTTGGAAAGTGTGCATGATATTCCTGAAAGAAAATGTGTTGATTTAAGCTTATTTTGCTTTTTACTGGCGGATTAACACACACATGCATTTCCCGATTTCGGGCGAAAATTTGAGTAGCGAAATTACTACCCTCCAAGAAATCGCTAAATATTTCAAAATTTATACGGAAAAGTTGTGATCAATTTTGGATATGTTATAAAAGAAAGTCTTGCGAACAAACTGTAGGCTAACTGTGCAACTCTCATTTTCTGAAACGCAAGGTATACAAAACGTTCATTCCTGACTCACCGTCCTTTGTTATTATAACAAGGTCCTTTGATATGATAACAAGTAAGCGTTGAAGATACGAGGCGTGTGCAGATACGAGAGTTATAGACTGCCGACTTGGTGATTGACCGTTATAATCAATACCAATCAATAGTTCTGGGTACGGTTCAAGCAAGCGGCCGCGGCGGGGTGCCGCGATGTCGAAATGCAGACGTGAGTCATGCATCAAATAATCTCTCTCTCTCCCTCTCTAT
>JAMKCH010020567.1:0-44744 GCA_023653785.1 Ophioderma brevispina | reverse complement strand
TTAACGGGGGCGGTTGTTTAAGCTTGTTGAGTGGCTGGTCGCTGAACCATTCCAAAAGAATTATTTATTGACAAGTTACATTGTGACTGCATCCCCAAAAAAGGTTAGATAAAAAAAAAAAAAGGAGGAAACTATAGGCCTGACTCTGCTGGTTGCCTGACAACTGCACCCCATGTTCTAAGACGAAAGCACAAAAAATGCCAAATTTGTGCATACACCCCAAGGGAAAAAAAAACAAAGC
Organism: Ophioderma brevispina; assembly: GCA_023653785.1. NCBI lineage: Eukaryota > Metazoa > Echinodermata > Ophiuroidea > Amphilepidida > Ophiodermatidae > Ophioderma > Ophioderma brevispina. The sequence continues at coordinate 44,503 of JAMKCH010020567.1, read as the reverse complement.
AAATAAAAAATATAAAAACAAAGAAAAACCCTACCTTCATTTTAATAAGCTATTTCACATAGAAGCAGTGATGGTTTCACAGAAACTTGCACCCACAGCTATCTTTAAAAAAATAAAAGAAATGCACTACCTGTATCTCATTGTCTGAATGGAACAAAAATGAAGGAAAAAAGCGAAACAAAAGAGCAAAATCGGTGATGCACCCTTACCGAAAAAACAAACAAAACAAAAATAGCAAAAAAATACTACTGGACTCCCCACAAAACATAGAATTAGGCATGACACATGCAGTGCCAGGTCTAAAAAAAAATAAAAGAATTAAAAAAAAAACCACTTCCTGCACCAAATGCTCTAGAAGGGAAAACAAACGAACAAAAAATGAAAAAGGTCAATGCACTATACCTGTAGCGTAGTTCTAGAAGAAAACAAAATCAGTAATATGCTACCCTAGCACAACAAAACCCCACAATAGTGTCTGCACCCTAGCACAAAAAAAAGCCAAAACAAACAAACAAACAAACTGATAATGGCATCCCCCAAAAGAGTAGAAATTTGGCCAATCTGCAGTGCGGCATAGCCTAAAATATAAGGTAAAAGAAAATCACTTCCTGCACCCCATTGCTCCAGAATAGAAAACAAAGAAAGAAACAAAAAAGTGGCCAATGCACCTCATTGATATTAACACATAAACAAACAACACACTTGCGTCAGAACAGAAATTTCCCACCGTTTTCTTCAAATCAGGTTCATGTCAAGTTTTTGAGCAGCATGCGTCAAGGTTAATAATTTAGGCTAGTTTCTCTACAGTCTGGGCCAATCCTAGTTCTATGGGCCTTCGCTAATTTGAGACTGCGGGTGTTTTATTTAAAATGCAAGAAGGAGCTCAGTCCGATTCACCTGGATGAATTTCTTCACTTCTGCCGAAACTGGTGGAACTAGGTAAGAAAAAAATCGCAGAATATTGGAAAAAAAATCTTGACTCTGAAGGAACAACACAAATAATAATTCATGAAAAATAATGACGCTATTTGGGGAATTTTGGCATTTCCGGGGGGCTGGCAAACCGGAAACTAAAATTCATGTGAGAGCCTTATTGTTGTGCCTCGCTCACGGCAGGGGGGTTTTAGGACACGATCTGCTCATTTGGGCATGGGGATTTCAACGGTTAAAATTGGGGAACTTCTACGGGCATTTACTATGGCCAGTATCTCGGGTCCAGTGACATTAAAAAAAAACATCATCTCTTAACCTTTGTTCAAAAAGATCTTTAGTAATAGTCATGAAAAATTAAGAAAAATTTATTGGCTCCAAATCCGTCGGGTAGTGATAACCCCGCGCAAACTAGTGTAATTTCCAATAACGGTCATTGAGATTTTAAAATATTCGTGACAGGCCTAGTCTTTAGTCAAGTCTGTGTGTAACCGTTGGCTAGCGTTGAAGAGCGCCCCTCCTACCGTTAAGTCTTTCAAAAGGACTATTACTGTCCGGCTGCGAGTATTTGACGTGGCAACGCTCGCGTATATCCAGTGCCGCCTTTCAGTTGCAGTGCCGGCTTGTGCTTCGACTACGCCGCGCTGAAAGTCTGTACAATGTATACTCCTGCGTTTGTTATATAGTTGAGCTGGACAGAGTATAGCACCAGAAGTGAGCCGTTTTGAATTTGCAGTTGCTGTTGTTAGGTTGGCATGCCCACCCCCCCCTGCTCACAGGGCCTCTTGTCTGTTCATGGACCACCATTGGAAATAAAGTTGGCAAATTCAGCGACTCAACAGGGACTTAATGGGTTATCCTGGCTTATTGACTCTTGTACGTAGTGCTAGTGGTTATTTGATGTTGTGTTGTATAACTGTAAGTTGCTTTTGTCCGCGATTTGCCGAATAAATAAACAAAACAAAACAAACAGGTGCTAGGTCGCGTGTCACTATGCGCAGTTGTTTTGTAATGGCGGAAACGAAAAGCTTATCTGCTCTGATTACGGCTCCACAAATCAAAGCCTGTACGTAAAACCATCCAAATGGCAATTTCTACGCCAACCTTCCATCTTATTTGTGCATCAAAAAATTCTTGGTACTCAGGCATAATAATTTTTGGTTGAGGACGGTTAAAAATGCTCCGATATTGTAGAATTTTTGTTTAAAGAGCGCGATAATACCAGGAAAACAAACACACCCAACAAACCAAATGCTTTCCCGCCCAGCGGAACCAGGCGGGGATATCGATGAAGATGACACTTGTGGACGAAACGTGGGTCGGCCTTGGATTACAGGGGGAGCTATAACGACTCGGTTTAGATTTTAAGGGTGAGGGACACAGCACTGAAAAGTCAGGCAAAACTCGGTGATAGGCGATTATCTTGTTGACTCTTTGACTTAAAACGTAAAATTGGTGTTTGTTGAAATGAAAAGCTTGTGAATTTTGAATGCTATAATATAGAAATATACGGTAATTAAGTTCTTTTACACAAACAAATTGTAGGGAACTAACCCGGGGGGGGGGGGGTTCTTGGCTTTTGGTCGGGTACCCATGCTCGCCAAAAAAAAAGGGACTAGCTGCAAATGCGGGCCTCCCGCTAGGGGTATCAAATTCACCATAATCAGTTTCTGTTCCCGCTAGGGGTATCAAATCAGTGTGATTGTGACTGGTTCAATGATACAAATAGGAAAATTAACTAAAAACATTCAAAAATAAAATAAACCACAAATGTGTAATTTTCTTGCAGAGCACCTGGGTCATTTTTTCTGGATAGTAGATATGTTAAAGGTATACTTGATTCCCGTATTTAGAACAGGTCCCGGAAGGGGTCAATGTCACTGAGAATTGGTCCCGTTAGGGGTAGATTTTCACTGAATGAAAACGCGCCAAAAACATGGGTCCCTTAGGGGTTTATATTTTCACTGAAAATTGGTCCCGTAGGATCACCTTAAAGAACCCATGGAACGAGCATGGTTACCAAACAAAACAACCCTGAGAACCCCCTCCCCCCCCCGGGGAGGAACCTAAATTTTTCCAAGGGATTCCATTGAAGGGACCCGAATGGTACACGCCAAGGGCTGTTTGTAGCAAACTATATAACCTTGAATTGTCATAAAATAGATAAATAAAACCTGTAAAGAACATATTAAAGGAGCTAAATTTGATACCAAGGCGTACACCCGGGGGGATGGGGGGGGATATCTCCCCCAATATCTTTGGATGAGGGGGGATGGTCCAATACGATCATCCCCCCATGTTGATGGCCATCAGGTGTTTTTGACCCAAAAAATAAAAAAAATAAAAATATTGTACCATAATATTTTAAAAATTGGCAAAGTTTCCGCGCGCTTAGCGCGCATTATGTTCTAATTACCATTATATTCAATGATGTTAGCTTTCTAAATGCAAAATTTTTAGCGGCTGCGCTGCGCACATGTCGTAGTATTGGATTCTTCAGCAAAACCCCATTTTCATCATAATTTTCATCAACTCCATCCCCCCCAATGTCAAAAAGAAATTTACGCCACTGTTTGATATAAACATACCAAATTCGACATTGAAATAACTCGCATTTGAAAAACAAAATAATGAACATGTGAAACATTCAGTGTAGGAACCCCTTAAAACTGGGGTGGACCTTGGTGCGATCGAGGACGCTATATATAGCCGAGTCTGCCAATGCGAAGTTCAATATATCCATGTTACAAAACGGTTGAACAACGGAACTCATACCGTTGCGGTTAATAATCCAGGAGGACCATAAATTTCGTGGTAGGCATTGAAATTCGTTAATTTTGGCATAGCCATATTGAGGGGTAAAGGAGCAAAAGCGACAGGCTCTAAGGGTCAACCCCTGCCGTGAACCCAAGGTGCCATTAAAAATTCTTTTAAAAAGGAAAAGGGGAGCAATGAGAATTTGATGAAATGTAATTGCGATGAACACGCAGTGGCGCCGCCCGGAGGCGCCGCGCCAAGAAATCAAAATAGGTGAAGTGAAAACACATAATAACGAAATCTGGGGGGAAAATCCTGATTTTTACATTATTGCTTTCCTGCAATTTTTTCGTATTCCAAACCCCCCCCGGACTGGAAATCAATACAGCCAATTTGTTTCCAGCCAGCAGCACGTATAAAGAGAGTCCGGTTCCCAAAATCATACCTTTATTCTCGAAATAAAACAGGGAGGTGTGCTGGAATCACGAAATGCCTTTAATGATCAAGATCAATATTGTTGGTTGTAACATCCAATTGGTATTATACAAATGGGTATAGACCAGATGTATATTAGACTAGATGGATATTAGACCACAGGGTTATTAGACCAATAGTATTAGGACCAAATGGTACGGTCTTTGTGTAATAATAAGATGATGATAATAAAAATGATTTGTTGTTTTAATTGATTGTGATGGGATCCGAACAAAAAGAATCAAACCGCTCTCCTATACGGCCCATCCCAATGTAGTTAAAGTTGTGTGGATCCTTGGATATCATTGTTTGTATTGTAAAAAAGTAGTGCAAAGAACAATGGTTCGGATTTGATCCGTGAAACAAAGTTCGGCATTGTTCATTTCATAAACAGTGGCCGGCTCCTCAAACTAAGTAGTGAATCGCTCATTTTTTTAAAAAAGAGAGTAAAATGCCCAGATTCAATAGATTTGGAGGTTTAAATTGACCAAACCTTTCGTCATATAAAAAGCGTCTTAGGTCCAAAGATAGTCAACAACTTTCTTTTAAAGCAATAATAGCACATTTTTTGAAGACCGCCCCACATTTTTCAAAAAAAAAAAAATTGAGATGTTTACACAGTTGCATTGGTAACTTAACTGGCTAGTAAACTAACCCTGTAAATGGTTAGGCTCGAAAAGCTATGTGACGCAAACGAAGGAATTTGTAATTGATAATTAATATCGGAGATATAAGAATAATTAATATCGGAGATCTCAGATAATAATTCACGCTGCTGGAAACGGCCTTCAATATGAAATAGCCGGGAAATTGCGCCAGGTATGTATGTACGCTCATCCATTATTAGTGTTTTTGGTTCAGGTAAGTCAAGTAGAGGTAATTTTCTTGAGGGAGTGCACTATTTCATCATGGACAGGACATAAACTTAGCAGTTCTAGATCTGCGCAAGTACAATCTAGAATGTCCCACAGTCTCGGCTCTGTCTTCGGTTTCAGTGGCACCAATAGGTTCAATTGACATAAATCAAACTTATTATTTATTTGGATTTTGCACTTTTACAACAGTAGCATACCAACCGATTGATGATTGTATATTCAAAACAAATCAAAAACTAAAAATCAGATCATGACAAGCGGCTAGATCGAATACAAGTTACAACTACCATACCATGGTTCAAAAGTTTAAAAATTAAGTAGTAATCATTAAAGGTTTTTTTCAACCTTTTATCTTAATGGTAATTGGTGTTCTATATAGCTGAAAGCTTTACAAATTGGACAAAAAAAAAACGCATCTATGTGCTGCAAAAAAATCTATATCAACGTTTGTAATTGATCTGTACATAGCTCGATTCATCGCGATGTGATCAGCATGGGCATCGATTGGGACAGGGGAGTATGATGTATCGGATTAACTGTGGTCAAAAAGAAGACTAATTGATTGACAAGGTTACCTGTCGGACCGATAGGCCGCTTGGGATCACTGGCCCTCCCGGGACCTTGGCATAATCCTTTTAATACTGCGCTGACACCCTTTTTGACCCCAATGGTACACCATATGCCTCATATACGAACCACCTTGTCCACGGATTGACAACATTCAAAATACCACTCGCCGTATGGTTACTCAGCGAATTGTGTCTTCATTACCAGTCGTTTACCCAGACCCTGAGAGGGCTAAGTTATATATGGGGATCCCAATTCTAATTACAAAATCGGTTATTTATTATTAAATACGCATTTTGAGTAATTCTCGGTCGCAGGTGTAGTTTCCTAATTTTGAAAATTGGAGGGCGCTCTTCGAAAATGTGCTGTTCTTGCTTTTTAATGACGTATGTGAAAGTGCATATCTTTTTTAAATTGGTTGATAAAAAAACAGGACATTTAAGTTATAGAGGAGGAAGGAGGAACAGAATATCATAGGGGCCTTGTTTACGCGGGTTCGTTTACCCCACTACAGAAAAATTTTGAGACCTTTGGTAGTTGTATGGACCCTCTACATCAAAAAATGCTAGTTAGGTGTAGGTTAGTACTCTCACATTATGGTATCATTTTAAATAGGGGCCAATTTAAGTTAACAGGGGTTCAAACTTTTAAAATGCCCCAGTCTATTTGAAATGTTATGCCCTATTGTCTGTTCATCTAAGGATTCCAAAAATGCTATAGTTGGTTACCACCTACGACATTGTTTTGGAGTTATAAGGTATTAAAATGGCTGCTCTTAAAATGGTAAAAAGGTCAAACTCAATTTGTCAGGGGTCAACATTAAAAATTTAATTGATTATATTTTAAATACTTGCAAGTTATTGCCTGAGGTAAGAAGACTCCTAAAAGGAATAGTTGTATATGTTAAATGCTTACTACGGAGATAAAGGGTCAAAGAAGGTCAACACCAATGGGTATGTTGACTAGACCTATTTTGTCCCATAACATGGTAACTATGCAGTTGCAGATGTAAAACTATTCCTTATTTTGACTCAGGAAGCTAGATGAACAACTTCTATCATTTTCAACAAATTTGGAGCAAATTCGATTGACCCTGTTGTACAAATAGAAATTGAACCCTTTTACATTTTAACTATTTATACCCGATAAACTCCAAAACCATTGGTCCTAGATGGACAAACTATAATTTTTTGGATCCTCGATGACTAGACGGACAATAAGGCATTTACATGATTGGAGCATTTTTAAAAAGTTTGACACCTGTGCAAACTTAAATTTGCCCCTATTGAAAAAGTGACACACAATTTGAGAGTACACCTACCTAGGTTGATATAGAGTGTCCATACTAACTACAAAGGTGTCAAACCTTTTCTGTAGTGAGGGGGAAACGATGATGATTGACCTAGGTCCGTGCTCTCGCTCCAGTTAATTGGACAGACAGTAGCCGAAATGAAAACTGAGTACATATTATCATATATCTCACCATCATCCTCATCATCATCCTCATAATCATCCTATTCCTCATCTCTCATCATAATCATAATCCTCATCATCATCATATCATCATCATCATAATCATCCATTGATTTTTTATCTTGCTTTATGGGACCAAAACCGTTGTCTTTAGTGTTCATCTCTTGCAAGGCCTTTCTGTCACCTCTCCTCTTTTTTCTTTCCCTTTCCCGGCTGTCAATTCTGTAAAGTCTTATCGTCCACTGTTGTTTGTGTTCTGATACTTGCCCTGCCCCTCCATTTTGATTCTGTGTGGCGAACGGTTGTCTACTTAACATGAAATGAAGCATTTTCCGTCCATCGCAAATCTGTGCGCAATTTATGTTCCATTTCCTTAGTATTGACCATGTATCAGCTCCATAAATCATGTTTGTCAACAAACACACATGATCATACACTCTCTCCCGTAGGAACACAGGGATGTTCTTATAAGTCAACACGGTTGTTTGTTTTTTTGTTTTGTTTTTGTGTTTTTACACAGTCGAGGAAATCGACTGTGTTTTTCTTCGTACGGTTTCTTTCTTCTTCTGCTTCTTCTTTCGTCAAAAATTCAAAACGTATCTCCTACAGATTCATGTATGATCATGGGACCCCCTGTATGTGGTTTTGTAGGTAGTTGACACCCCTACAAAAGTTACTTAATTAAATTTTCATCAAAGGTCATTTGGGGTCAAAGGGTACAATAACCTGAATTTCACTAAAAATGCTCTTCTTTACATATTACATAGTATGTGTGACGGGGCGGGAAATCATGAAGTTCTCGTTGTCCATATGTGTAATGAGTATTTTTTTACGGTGATACCTTAAGATGTAAAAATATATAAGGATTGGGGGGGGGGAGGTGGTTCTTCGAAACCGCGGATGTTTTTCTCCTGTTTTGGAATATCGCCATCGGCAATCGCGGTCGTCTCAGATGCACGCGTCGTTTGACGAGCACTTCGACCGACATTGTACGGAAGGTGAATATTGTGATCAGCATACCTGAAGATTTTGTGAAGGAAGTTCTAATTTTGTGCCTTTTGGCGAGGAAGACGCCACGGCGGAGTCATAAATTAACCGAAGAGGCAGTACAAGTACCATCGTTTCAACCCATTTTTAGGCTCTGAAATTTTCTAGAAAATGTTTTGACATGAAAAGCATGTAATAGGCAAGCGGAAAGCATGTGCATGCTCGTGTAGTTTACCGGAAATTATTGTTCTTTGGTGTATACCCGGAAGTAGTCCAAAAATTTCTCCAAAATCGTAACGCATTGCTTTTCTAATTAATCTGAATTCTGTTGGAAATGTGTTTTGTTTTCTACTTGAAATCTCCCTCGGTTTAGGTGTAGTCGCCGCGATGGTTGTGATTGAAATAGATTATGTCAATGTATATTTTCAGGCAGTTTATGTTATAATGTCATGACGACTGCATTTTGCGAGATTGAGTCATGATGTCAGGTCAAATGCGTAAATTTCTGATCCAATGTAATTTCCACTGTTTATATGATAGGGGCATACTGCTAATTATGTCCTGACATTCTGGCGGATATTTTAGTTACGTCGCTGTAATGCTGGGTGATTTGAGCCGAGTTATTTTGCGATTCAATTGGCTGCGTGGACTGTATTCAGCATTGTTCCTTTCCATGTTGAGTGTCACCATTTTGTGGTCGTGACGAAATTAGCTCGTTACCACTGTATCGGAGCGGTTGGAGGCTGAGCGTGTGTTAGCTATGCTAGGGAAATTGGCACTAGGGCATGTGTGAGAGCCCTGTTGTTGCGATTTGCAGCTTTTCCTTAGCCTGAACGTGTGTTGAGAATCGCGGCGGGTGATGAATTCATCACATACCACTACGGGTGATGTATTCATGCATATTTGCGGGCGTTATGAATTCATGATCACCGCGGCGGTTTTTTGTAAGGTAATATGATTTTAATATTTTTGTTATGATATGGATAGGATACTTGGTGTCCCGAGCTCATTTCTACTCGCACCCCGACACACTAGTTTAGGGCTGCGTCCCATTATTTTCTATTCTTCCAGCGACGATTGCTTTTCTTGTGTACTTCACTTTATTGTTTTTGGGTGGTGCGTGAGACAAAGAGATGTAGGATTTATTTATTTATTATTCTCACCCACCAGGTAGAGTAGGGAGGGAACATTGTGTCGGAGTGCTTGGGTATTATAAATTTTGTAAAGGTGTTTTATCAATTCCAGGGTATACCTGGACTTAGGTATAGTTGTAGTCAGAGTCCATCTGGTTATGACATGACAGGCTGACACATTGGTTTTATGTTTTTGATACAAATAATTGTGGTTTTTTGGAAACATGCTTCTCTCTCCATGTAAAATATTATCTATTCTTGATTGCTTTTGTGATTACTATTCCAGAAAAATTCAAGGGGGGCAGCATATTTTTGATTCTTTTGTATACTCATTAGCCAAAAAATGTAAATACATGCCAAACAGTAATACTGGTCCACAAGTATTTTGGATACCGGTGTTTATTATTACATTGTAATGTCTTTTACATTTTTACATTAGGGACAGGCAAGTATTTCTATGTCATGGGCCTACAAAATCTTAGGCCTGTGATGTGTAGGGTTATACAGACTAGGGGATGTATATTAAAAAAAAAAAAAAGCGTTTGCTCATTAACAGGGAGGTGTGCTGTCATTTATGGAAAACGGTGTCCGTCCAGACATAGGTCTATATTTTATAATATTCTACTGTGTGCTACTATATATTAGCAAAATTATGGAGCGTGAGAGTAACACATGTCGTCCTGTTGGACTCCGTCCAAGTCTTCCTCCAATTGAAGGAACAGTCGTGGCAGTACTTGGTTGATTGCTAAACACAACTGAGAATTTGTATATGGTTTATCAGGTAATATTATGCCTGAGACACCCAGTATGGTTATAAATTCTTGTTTAGGAGATGGTCAACACAAATATTGATGAAATTATTTACCCAACTTTCCATATTGCAGGCAGTTTTACCTAGCAGAGTATAGGACGTGGACTTTTTTTTAGTCATGTTAAATTATGAAGATGGTTCCCAGTACTTTTCAGATTGTGATTTTTCTATCGTGTTTGGTCGCCCATTGTCCATCCAAAAATTCAATGATTGTGAATAATTTGGAATTATTTACCATTATTGACAGCTGTGCGTCATTGGTTCGGACCCTCACGTGCACTGTTGCAAAATTTAGGGAGTGTTCATAATTATTGATGTGGTGTCTTACATACTTGGAAAATGATTAATCTATAATGATTAAACTTAAATTCAAATTAGATTAAGGACTCAAGCATGGGTGTGAGAACGATTTAAAGATTAAGTTAGCAGACACATGTGCTTGAGTAGACCTGTGCTCATGAGGATGGGAGTTGCGGTGCGGGCTTTTTGTCTTTCACATGTAACAATCCAGAAGGCATGTTTACATAGTGTTTTGTACCTTTTAGGATTGTTCTGGAAGTGCTCAATGTCATTTAGTATAGACTTGATAATTCTTTAGTGTGGCTTTTGTGCATCAGTAGTGACTCGTGTATGCATCATGTACTCCCCTTAGTCTTGTGGGGTATATTCTACATCCATTGTTATGGTGCGTGTATTACAATGTATGGTCACATTCTTTAGTCCCTGTTGTTTGGATGGCTGTAGGCCATAGCTTATATTGGGCCATGGTCAACAATAAAATTAATTGAGAATAAAAATACAATTATAAAAACGCTTCTTATATTAGGCTGATGACATTCTCTCACATGCGGTGCCACTTTTTGGAGTACGCATTATATTGCGCGATTGTGTATGTTGCGTGAGTGGGTGCGACCCCCAACTGCAGGATACGTGTTGCAGATGGTTATTTGTACCTGTGAGTATGGACGAGATCCTAAATGCTCACACATTGTGATCTTGTTCTGAATTTAGGAGTTCACCTCTTTGAGCTGTGGTTGGTTGTGTGAACTACCTTTTTGTCAGGCACTGTTAGGTTAACGTGCGTTCGTGATGTGGCTGCGGTGTCGGTTTAGTTGCAGCTGATATTGCGTGTGTAATGATAGTAATCTATGTATCCTTTCTGCTAATGTTTGGTTTATAATGGTAGTGTATGCAAACATTATTTTGAAATTGTGCATTGTACTTTTTCTTGCAATTCGTAGTGAGGGAGTGTCATTTATGTCAGAGAGAGTAAAAATAAGGTGTACTGTCACCACTGGTGATAGACTTATTATTTTTCGGTATTATGTGAATCGACGTATACTGACCTCGCAGTGATGGATGATTGGTGTAGGGTTAGGTAGATGTCCACGAATTCATGAGTTTGTATAGTGCACGTGGGTGATATATATCTTATATCCTCGTGAATTCTATGGATCGGAATGGGCAGCTGACTGTGTTAACAGGTGAAAGTGGAAGGACTGATGACTTGTATGGTTCGGCCTGACTCAGATCCAATTGCGGAAGAGTGTTGTCAGGTTTATTAGAGTTAGTAGGACGGGGTTGTATTGAATGAAGTAAAAGGAGGAGGTTATATTTAAAAAAGGGGTATGAGGGGAAATTGTACGGGGAATGAGGCGGGAAGAGACTAGTTGGTAATATATGCAAAGAAGAAGGTGTGAGAGTAGTTTCAGCGAGTATAGCTGAGGGGGAAAATTCAGCGAGTATAGTTGAGGGAAGGAAATCAGCGAGTATTGCTGAAGAGGATTTACAGCGAAGAAGTCTGTAGGGAGGTGGAATCGAAGTAAGGTTCGAGGAGAGTGTATTGAGAGTTGTGGTGGAAGGACAGTTTTGAGAGTTATGGAAAGAGTGATGAGATAGATTCTTTGAATCGAAGATAGTGTGTAGTTAGGTTTCTAACGCGTGTGCTTTAGGTAGGAAAGAGGTCGTAAAGTATACCTGAGTTTACTTATTTTTATATATGTATTAATATGTGTATGGGTTAGCTCCAATCTATTTATATGACACAATTTTTTTTTCCTATTTTTCTTTCTATCATCGACCATGGTACCGAAGAGCTTGTACCGAAATTTGCTAACGAAAGACTTACTGTGTACCCAAAATTGATACCGAAGAGGGAGCGATTACGATGTGCACCAGTCTTGTACGAATGAGTGAGAATTATACGAGGATACTCAAAAAGTGTGCCTAAGGTTATGTGCTGTGCCTAAAATTGCGCCCAAGGGAGAATTGTATCTTTACACTAAAGAAGTGCAAAAATTTGTGGAGTCGAGCACGATGTATGGCAAGGGAGTAGTGCGTAATCAAAATTTGTCCGTCGACACAAAACTTGTCGATGGATTTCGTTTGAAAAAATCAGGGCTGTGACATCAAAAATTGTTTTGTCGACATAAATTTTTGTCGACAAGCTGTAGACATAGGTTTAGATAGAGGTCGTCGACAAGTTGTCGACATAGGTCTGATAGGGTTGTCGACGAGCTGTCGACATAAGTAACGTAGGGGTCGACGATTGTCGACATAGGGGTAACATAGGGGGCGACAAACTGTCGACACAGATTTGATGAAGGAGGTCGGCGTCCTGACGATCTTGGTTCGTACAGTGAGTGTCAAGTGTGGTTGTAATGAAATGGATTACCGTATTTTTTAATTCTTGTCATAAACTAATGTAAATAGCGAAATAGGATAAATCCGCTTATTGAGCGACAGAGCTACCCGAGAAAAAAGTTGTCTACCAACCTTCTTCTTTTGTGCCTCCGAGCCAGTCCCAAAAACAGGGAGTTCTGTCCTCCTAAACTTACCCTGTGTGTGTTGTGGATGCGCCAAAAGCCAACCAGTTGCCACGCTACCACAAAAGCATTGGGTTGGCGGGGCGAGCCGAGTTAACCCACCCCCGTATCCTCCGCTACATTATGAACATGTATGACTCTGTATGTGGTGTACTTTGACACCCTCTCCCAAAAGTTACTTATGAAATGGCGTTCAAATGTCATGAAGGGGCATTTCCGGCTGATTTAAAATATCTTTAAAAAATCAATCTCATATGCAAGGTAGTACATTGGTGCTACTTGCACAGATCTATGTTATAAATTCCATACAAGCAAATGGAGGTTCATTCAACGCGTCAAAGTTCAAATTTTCAAATGCTCGTTAAGCTGTCTTTAAATTTTACTGAAATGATCCTAGATGAAATTCTAAACATGTTGAAAATATTCGAGGTCAAAGGTCATTAGGGGTCAAAGGTCAATTTTCCAAATGCTCCGCTTGAGTGAAATTGACTGTAGGATAATTATTACTAAACATGTTTGAAAATTTATCGAGGGTCAAAGGTCATTAAGGGGTCAAAATCGCATTTCCAAAATGTTCCGATTGAAGCTGACATTTGAAATGATCCTGATGATATTCTAATGTCTAAACTATTTTCGAGATCAAGGTCATTTAGGGTCAAAGGCAACATCGACTGTGTTCAGATCTGTCTCCAGATTAGTTTTTTTTTTTTGCATCCCAAAAGCATCTCCACCTTGGCATTTTTAGGATAAGACCCCCCTCCTGCCGCTGTGTGTTGGTGTCCATTTTCAGTGTTTGTCGCAGGTATTTATAGCTTTCAACTTTTTACAACATGGATGATCCTCTACGGTATGTATGACCTTTGATCTATTGGTTCATAAACTTTTGTTATTACCTTTATTGCATCTGTATCCAACTTTACTTCTCTATTCAATTTACAGAGTAGTTGTCAAAGCGCGATCATCTGCAAATATTAGTCCTTAGGTTGTTAACATCGCATCCATCAATTGTGATTCACTTTTTTTGTTAGTATGGATTTCTTGAAGATTCTTGCACTGCTTCTGCTGTGAATATCTTTGGAGAAAGCATAACTGCCTAACTCATCTATTCTCACCTCTTTGGGACATAATTGTGCGTCCAGTATTAATGTCATTAAATATGACTGTATTACCTTTCCTGTTCTCCAGTCTGTCTAATATCAATCTGGTCTAATACCAATTTGGTTAATACCCCATTTGGTCTAATAACCCATTGGTCTAATACCCATTTGTCTCATTATCCATTTGATCTAATGTCAATCTGGTCCAAAAGGGTATAAGACAAATAGATATTGAACCAGGGGGACATTAGACGAAATGATATTAGACAATGGATTAGACCAATGGATATTAGACCAGATGGATATTCTACCAAATGGAATTAGATCAAATGGATATTAAACCATTGGGATATTAGACCAAATGGATATTAGACCAAATGGATATTAGACCAGATGGATATTAGACCAAATGGATATTAGACCAAATGGTGTTTGTGGTTATTAATGGTAGTAGACAAAATGGGCATTAGACTAGATGGGCATTAGACCAAATGGCTATTGGACATTTTGGTTGTTAGATAAATTGGATATTAGAATTAATGGTCATTAGACAAATTGGTATTAGACAATATGGGTTTATACCAATTGAAGTTAGACCAAATGGCTATTAGACCAAATGGATTAGACCAAATGGCAATAAAGCTGGCGTGCGACGTGACCTGGATTCACTTTCATCACTTGTGGCCTGGTGTTTACTATATTTAGTACAAAGGGGTCGGTCGAGTTGGGCGTGAAAAAGCATGAGGAATAATATAATAGAAAATTCTTTGAAAACTAATTTGAAGAAAAAAGTGAATGTTTTGATTCATCCAAAATAAGCGTATTGACATCTGCATACCGTGTTATTTGATATTATTTTTACGGATCGCAATAAAAAAATTATAACAAAATATTCAGCACATGAAAAAGTATAACAACTCAATGGGACAGAGTCACACTGCCGCAGTCGGGGGCTTGTGGGAAATTTTGGCCAATACGTTTATTTATTACACAAATAAAAAGTGTGATCAACTTTTTCAAATTATTTCAAAAACCAAACATCTGAATATTTGTAACAGAATTCAAGTATATGCGATTTTTTAAAAGTCTGCAAATAAAAGTACGTCCGGAATATATTTACTATCTGCCTTTATAAATTATATTGAAGCAATAACAGCCCATTTTTGTTTGAAGAGCGCCCCCAATTTTCCAAATATTTTGAGATTTTTGCACAGTTGTATTGGTAATTGGCTAGTAAACTATACCTGTTAATGGTAAAGCTCGAAATTCTTTATGTGTCGTAAACGAAGGAATTTTGTAATTAGAAGAATTAGATCGGAGCCTAATATCGGAGACCTCCGATAATAATCAACGGCTGCTGGAAAACGGTTATTCCCCAATTTGGAATTAACAGGGAAATTGCGGTCCTGTAAGGTCTACGATTCATCTATTAGTGTTCCGTCGTTCAGGCAAGTCTTGAGGTGGCAATATCATCATGGACGAACATAAACTTAGCATTTCCAGCTTCTGCCGAAAGTAATAAGTACAATCGGAGCTCCCAAGTTTAGTTAATGACAAAATCATTATCATAAATATGCATTTTTTTTAGCATTGTCGTTCGCAGGTATAGTTTCTTGATATTACAACACAGCTGGTGCAAAATATCAAATTTTGAAAATTGGGGGCGCTCTGCAAATTGTTGTTATGCTTTAAGGCTTAGCGAATTCTCGCAAAGATCTCGGGAAAACAATATTGGATATTTACAATAACTAAATCCCAAGACCGTCTTTATCCGACTTTGTTCTATTTTATTTCTTCTAAATTTAGTGGTACTAGAGGGCCTCTGTTCTCCCATATCCACGAGGCCCAGGGATCAATAATATTAAAATACATATAAACAATGAAGAAAACTACAAATTACATTGAATTGGGCAATATAAAATATAAAATTTAATTAAAATAAAAACTACATAAATACTCAACAGTACATACATACATACATACATACATACATAGATATGCAAAGAAGAAATATCAACAAGAAATGACCAAGATAAAGAAAAATATCAACAAGTTAAAAAGCCAGCACCTTTAATTTGAGAGCACTTACATGAAAAAGTCCGCTTGTATTTGTATACAAACAAGGTAAGGTAATATACAACATATGATATATATATAGTGCTACAGCGAAAGCACAAGACCCAGTCTATTATTTCACAGTTATAAGATACATAGGTGAACTCTTAGTTTCATAACACCAGCCATTTTCATCACCCAATCTGAAGGCTGTAGTTCGAAACTTTTATGACAAAAATAGGTACAATTGGATGGGGTGATGAAATTCGGATTCACACTTCTAAAATGGTGTCCAATTGTTAGTCTATTGTGCAGTGTCATAGAATGGGGGTTGAATTGTCTGACTTTAGTTGCCCAAGTAGAATGCAAATATATATGACTGTGGTGAACAGGGTAGTCAGGGTATTTGGATGACACCAGCCATAACTCTCTAATTCTCATATCCAACTGTTAAACTTATAATCTATGCATAATCAGGTATGACCTGATTAACAATTTAAAACAATTTTAAATGGGACCGATTTTTTTTTTTTTATTGTACTAATAGACCGTATTTAATAGCCAGCCATGTTGGTAGACAAGATAGACGCATTCCGGTACTACAATACATTCACCTGTCAATGATCCCTGTGCAATCGCTAAACATGGATCGATTGACAGCTTAATGTATTGTAGTCCTGGAATGTATGCATCTTGTCCACCAACATGTCTGGTGGCTGACGTCATATTGAATACGGTCTATTGCATCCAAAGTAATATCTATAAATGATCAAATGCGTAATGCCAATCTCGGAGAAATAGCGTTGTTAGATTTGCGTTCATCGTATCCAAACGACATTACAATATTTTATTCGTCTGTGATGTTTGAACTTTTAAAGTGAAACAAGGTGATTTTAAGAATTACCATGAAATACTAAGCGTGCCACATGTGTTCAAATTATAGGCTGATCCAGACTTCAATATGTTGTGCTTCTATAAAATGTTGTCGGTATTTTAAGTTAAAAATTGGCAAACTTGTTTATAGGGTAATTCGAGGGTGCTGAATTCAAAAATGTTGTTTGCTACACTTAGTCATACGGTTTTAACCAAATATAAGGGGGTAAGACTTATACAGAGGTCATAATTTAAAAGTGATCAGATTGTGTTAGAATGTATGTCAATAGTTTTGTCATGTCCTGGGGACTTAAAAATGTACAGTTTGCCATACATACAAATTATAGTTTAGTAGCTTCATCAAAAAATTTGTTAAAAGGGGTAACATTTTAGAATAGACCTATGCCTTCCAAAATGGTGTCAAATTCTTCGTATTATCATAAATTAACAAAAATGTGTTTGTTGCAATTATATAACCCGTAGCGGTAGAGCTACGGCACAATGGTGTACATTGACTAAGGACGGTCATTATTTATGCGGGGGGGATGAGGATTTCAATTCAACTTTTTTTTCGGCAAAAATTTCGCGTTTCCCCCTCGATTCCGTTTAAAAATTTCACACTCCCCCGTTGATCATGGGCTGATTTCCCCATTTTAAGCAGTACATTTTTCCCCTCTCTCTCGTTTATAAAACTTTCACGTTCCACCCTCTCTTTTACAATTTTTTTCGGGTTCCCCGCAAATCCTCCATTTCCCCTGGCGTAAATAATGACCTGGCCGCCTCCCTAAGGGAATTCATAACCATTACCCGTAAGGAGCATACTGACGGGATGCATGGTTATACGATATCAATTTTCTGTTGTATTTACCGGACAGATATTTGGAATTAGTTTGATCGGATCGAGGTTCGATGAAAATAAAATCAGTTTACCAGCCCCAGAATGACCTTGAAGAACATTTATCAGCTCGAAGGACATAAGATTAATATTGCAAATTATACACTAATATTGTTACAGGTTTTACACACTGGAACATTTAAAATTTAAACTCCTGTAATCAAGCGTCCTAAAATCAGGTTGTGGGTTTTGTCCTGTATTGTTGCGGGAGCCCAGACCTGGGGGGTCAAATATCCATCGTTCTGTCCCACCCCACATCTAAGCTATTGACCACACCTTTTGGTAGTTAGTATTGGACCCTCTATAATTAAATGCAAGGTATTATGTGTACTCTCAAATTGTGGGTGTCACTTTTTTAAAAGGAACCGATTCAAGTTTACACATACTATCCACAATCATGTTGAAATGTATGCCATAATTGTCCGTCTAAAGTCAGAATGATTCCAAAATGTGTATAGTTTGTACCGCCAATGACCATTGGTTTTTAGAGTTATTTGGTCCAAATTGGTAAAAAAAAGGTCAATTTCTATTTGTTACGGGTCAAAATCAAAAGTTTTTGCTCCAATTTTGGTAAATAATGAAACAATTGCTCATCTAGCTTAATGTGTCAAACTAAGGATCGATATAAACAACAATTTCCTCCCGCGCGCGATTTTCGGTCAATTCTCGTTTTTTTTCTTCTTTTTCTTTTCCGCGCACCGCCGAAAAATCGCCATTTTCCGCGCCAAATCCGCGCTCAAAATGTGCCGAATCGCCGTAATTACGCGCCTCAAGGGTGTAATAGTTTGTAGCATCTGCAATGTCATAGTTCTGTTTTATGTACAAAAATGGTCACGGGGCAAACATAATCCAAATTTGCATTGACCTTCCGTTGATTGACCTTTATCTCGGTAAGTAAAACATTTAACACCATAACCAAAACTATGGAAGTTCTCTTTCATCAGGCAATAATTTGAAAGTATTTAAATAATAATCAGATTAACTTTCAAAATGTTGACCCCTGTACAATTGATTGCTCTTTTTACCGGTTTGTCCATTTTTTTACCCTAGAACCCCCAAAACCAGTCGTCAGTGGTCCTAACTAGAACATTATTTTGGAATCCTTATGACGCGACGGACCCTATGGAAGCATGTTTTCATCAACCATGTTTGAAGTAGTTTAATAAATTTTGAACCCTGTGTACCCTTAAATTGGCCTCTATTAAAAATTGCATGAACGCACTCAATGTGAGACCCAACTAACTGCCTAGCATTGATGATAGAGGGTCCTACTAACTAAACCAAAGGTGTCAAACCTCATATGTAGGCGAGCATAGGACCCTATGAGATTCTGCTTCTGCTCTGCTGTTTGGTCGCCTGACAGGGACTTGTAGCAACTTGAAACTAAAAATAAAACGCAACGCCTTGATGAAGTCTAAGGCAATCCTATATTAATATTTTCACGCACACTTTCGAAAATACGGATTTATATTAATCCTATTATCTTGAGTTACGGACGGGGGGGCCTAATAATCTAGTAGGCACTTTAAAATCGTGCAGCTAACACTATTGAATAGTTTAGGTCATATTTCTTTTTATTGATCCTGACCGTGAATTTTGGAAACTTTTAATATATTACATCTTGGATTGGGTTTTCATCTATTGACAGCATAATATTGGTCTTTTCTTTCTTGCATTTTTGAAAGGGTCAATCTTAAATTATAGTGTCAGGAGTTGTCCTTGGCACAAGAAATTATTATACCGTGAATTTTTTTTGAACAGGGAGGGTCCTTCGGGGATGAGTTGCAAATACAATAGGCAATTGTCCACGTACGGACCTGCAGCGACCTTTGATCAGAATTTAAAAGTCTATATAGGCGAACTCATTTTGTTTCTTGATGCCAATAATGACAGAGTACACAGCACAGACATTATTTGGGATGGTCTCACAATTTCTGGATTGATGCTTCTGTAACTGTCAATCGACCATTCGGGGGATCTATTGTAAGTATACAGCATGAATTCATCACTTTTACTTCTGAGTGACCACTCCCAAACGTATTTTAATTCGAGGAATATCTGCATATTTTTTATCCTTCGAGGGCATTGGCAAAAAATCAATGCACGCGCGCCTCAGTTTTTCCAAGACACGATGAGTTTGGGTGGGGGCAACTGCGCACGTCCATTGATTGTGCCAAGCACGAGAAACTTAAAAATATACAGAGCAATAACCTAAATTCATTAATGTTATACCAGACATTCTAAGGAAAAATCTGCATATGTCATGAATCTCCACGAACAGTAATGTTTTCCGAACCGAACAGATCACATACCACACCCGCCGATAAATGAAACCAACCACGTCCGTCGCGCCTTTAAAACGGTTCTACTAAGCACCACGTACGCTCATTAACATACGCCCACCGTGCAATTACAAATATCAATGCATGATTTTTGTCCAAATCATATTTACCTACTTAAAATACACGTTAAAATGAAATTCATAAACATCTGACTTGATTGATAACCGTGTATTGATTCTGTCAATGCTCGCGCTGAATGTTAAAAGGGTTGATGTCACGATCGACAACACCTCGTTAATTGTAACCTTTTATAGTGTGCACCCTTGCTTGTTGTTTTTCTTTTCACTTTGTTGGTAGATGGGCCGCGCCCTCGTTCGAGTCCAGTGATAGGTTATCCTAAATGTGTCTTGGTATCCAAAACTTAATTTAAGTAAATTGGATCCTGTTTAAATAAAGGTACAGCGACGTACGTCGACCACGTAAACTCTAAGGGACAATACAGAAAGACCTTGTAAACTGCAAGACAACGACTGTCCGTTCTACGATATGCTTATGGGATTTCCAGTCTAAATTGTCTCTGAAACCAGGACGAAGGTGTTTCTAACATTAACCCTTTAAACAGGGCTTTCCAATTGTTTGGGGAATACACCTTTAGGCTCACACAGAGAGAGCAGTGTGCACTTATTTTGTAAAGAGTGTGACCTGAGTGTTACTTTTTGGTTCAAGGAAACCAACATGAGTGTATATGAGATGAAGTGTGTTTATAATGGGGATTAGATTTAATAAAAATCGCTTCAGCAGTTCCTTTCATAAACATTTACAATTTCAGAAAATGGCAGAATAATGATTAAACTACTCTTTTTCATGATGGCGGTCATTATGTCTCAGTGCGTAGATACTAATGCCATGTACATGTTACCAGGGCTGCCCCATATGCCGTGGAAATCTATAAAACAAGAAAAAATACATCGTCAATATATTGTCTTTAGTATTGATCGTCGCAGTTGTAACATTTAGAGCGATAGCGAGAGTAAACAACCAACCAAAAACCATACAAAAAACACAGACTCAAATCCAAACCCGTAACCCCAATCACAGCCAAACCAAACCCAAAACTCCCAACCAACACCCTGCAAACTATTACCCCTAACCCTAACCTAAAACCTAGGTGGTGGTCGGCCAATAAATTCCAAATATAGACGTCGTCAATCGTCATTGGTTTGACTATGTTAAACCCCCCGAAATCTTGTACGAAAATCATAATATTTTTTTATGTTATCGATTAATATTTTTTATTGTCCAAACCAACTCCACTCGTAAGCGGCGTCCGTAATATTGATTTATATAACAAAGAACGACCGAGGAACGCGGTCGTAAATCATTTTAATAATTCATTTGATGAGTTGAATAACTTACATGAGGCTTGTGATAGCGCCTGTGACAACAGCTTTCCTATAGTCCGTGTCTTGTGATTTCGACAACACGCCAAATTGGAGCTATCAAAATGGCACTGTCTTAGCTCTTGGTGGCTTCAAAATTCACTTCAACACGGGTTCACCGGCGGTTTCAGGCGGTGGCGAAACCCGTTTGCAAACCGAAAAGGACCAGACGGCGGCCTATTATCAAACACAGCGGGTTCGGTTGGAAGCCACCCAATATGTAACTCTCTGGTATACTAGATAGTATTAATTATGTGTTTTTTTGGGTCTATCTCATCTCCGTAACCCTAGAAGGCCACGTGTCTGCTGATACGTGAAATCTTAATGGGAGTTAGCAAAGTGCGTATCTCCGTGTGTTCCATTCCAAACAACTAAGTGCCGAAGCGTTTGGACAAGAACTTAGGAAGGCAGTGGGAATACCATTTATCAGGGTGTGATATGACTCGGGGTCGGGATTTAATCCACGGGCTCCCGAACTGAATTTGATGCCATTATCACGACTATTTGATACCCCTAGTAGACTTAGAAGAGAGACAAATATACCCCTAAAATGTCCCTTAACTGCATTTTGTGGTTTGACACTTTCAAAGATGACGTGGCGACCCTTTCTTGTTTTAAGCGGTACCTTAGCCCCTAGATCTATATACAAAAGTAACTCTATCAATCTCCCTGTTTTCGCGTGATCGCCAGGAAATTAGGTAGAATACATTTATTTTCAAAGGTGACTTATATATATATGGATAGCACGCTGGAATAAGATTTTTTGAAAGGGGGGCACCTGAGCCGCTTTTTTTGTATCTGATGTTTTCACAATGAGACATTTTCCTGTTTTCCCTCCAAAAATTGACTGGTCCGCACGTGTGACACGTGTCTCCCTGAATCGTTTAGGTTATGTGAAACTTTAATTACAATGAGCATCTAATACACTAACCCTGTTGTTCTCCTCTTTTCGCAGTTGTTTCTTCGTTTTTGTCATTCGGCTGGTTTGTGAAGATTGTGTAGTTTTGGAATTGGGTTCATCGACATGTACATGTTATTGATTGTGCAGGGTTGTTGGTCGCGGGTTCAGCCGTAAACAAAGAAAATTGAGAATTATCTTCCGATATGTAACCTTGAACAAACAAAACCCCTGCCAATTGTGTGGTATGCTATGCGACCCCTCAGGAGTAAGAAGAGAGGCTATAGAACTGTAGCCGGCACATATTCTGTGACGACAATAAGATATAACACGGAAAGTATTTTAGTGTTCGGCTTTCGTTCTAAATACACCATTCTAAGACTCATTTTGATTTATTAAGTGATGTATAAACAACCTCATCGGGCTCCTCTTTTGCGGGCCAAAATGATTTTTGACCTCAGCAGAATATGTTTCAATCCGTAAAACCAGTTTACATCGTCATACTCTTTTGTTCTGTTGGTGAAATTGCAGGGTTGGTGATCTCACGCTACCCATAAAAGTTAATAAAACACTAAAGTAGCAACCGCTACAAAAAAATCGAGCTGGGTTGGAGATCAAATGCTCGAGCGCTCCTATTTACTTTCTTGGATTAAAGTACATTGATTCAATAAAACGCACAATAATATTGTGGTGTACTAAGATTCTAAATTAGATTCAATCCAAATATACAGATAATAATCACAATGTTGTGCGTACCCCCGTGTAAAAGAATACCTGTTTTCGACCATCGATTATTTTAAAAACAGGACTAAAAATTAATATTTTCACTTGAGAAGATCAACACAAAAGCCACGTGATTGGGAGGCATGCACGCGTCCTCTCTCAGAGTGTTTTTATTTGCGGTGCTACACTCGAATCGACCTAATATCGAAAACGCCTTAATCCCATTCCAACTCCAGTGTCTGGAGATAAGTACAAATCGCCAACCAACCTTTTTATCCCTTCCTCATAAATTGTAACCTTCTTTAATCTTGATTCCTGGTCTGGTAAGAACAACTCCGGCTTTTGCCTGTTTGCCTGTTTGCCAAGTCAAACTTATTAAAGGATACATCTCTTTAACTCTTGTCAACTTTTTAAACAGTTAAAAGCCAACAAGTCATGTTGTGCAAACTTACAGCACTGGATTCAGTTGTATTAACTCGATTCATTTAGTATTATTACCTTAAATATTCAGTCAGTTGTCATTATTTGAAACCGATTTCATTGAAAAACTTAACAGTTTAGAGGCAACAAGTCACCTCAAAATATCACATAATGCTAAGGCCAAGAAAAAAACAAGTTTTGTATCAGAAGACAGCGCGCATTTTGTTTAAAATTGGTCTTTGAGCGCATAATTTTTTTTAGGTTTTTACTCATTTGATTTCTTTTTAAATTCAGAGAAAAATCGCGAAGCGGCCTTAAAAAATGAGAAAAAGTTGGTCAAAAATGAAAAAAAAAATCCGCATTTCGTATTACCATTTTCCTAATAAAACGCATTTCGCATTGCATAGATAAGACAAAGAATCTTTCACATTAGGAGAAATAAATTACCATCTAATTGTTTTCCTCTTGCTGCTAAAATATAGAAATCATTTCGCAAGTCGTGGAAATGTGATTGGCCTTCTTTAAACTTGATTCGCGTGAAGTTGCAGTTCAGGATTCCATTATGAATTGAGCCAGATACTTCAGAAACACCGATCTAAGATTTTAAAAATAATGCAAAAAAACACACAAGTTATGCAATTTGTAAAAATCAACATCCAGTAGTTACGAAAGAAATACTGAAAGTCCAATCTTCTAGATTTTATGACTATCTCGGATTTTTAAACATCTATAAGTCTGTATAGCGTACAGTGGAGTACGCCGATTTTTATTTACCCGAATCGGGTCAGAGAATTTTTAGCGCCAACTGCACCTCATGCAAGTTGGTTTGACTTATAATGGATATCGTATTTGCAGTGAGGAGGTTAAGAAACCAGGTATTTCAATCACTCAATAACATCTAATACGGCGTTATATACAAACTATTCAAATTATTTCTAGTCACACGGAATTATTTACACACTATTCAAATTATTGTTACTCACCAGTTCCTCTTGTTCGTTTACGTGATTAATTGTATTGTATGAGTGCGTCACGTGGGTCGTACCCTCAATGGAAAAACAGGCTAGTACATCCGAATCACTCTGTCAAAGAGAAAGTACCATTCCCATCATTCATGGTTGCTCAAAAATTATTATAATTATTATGCTATCCCCTACGTTAGGGCGAAATTGGCTTTTGTTATTCACTCAGAACGGTCTTAGGGCGAAATTTCATTTCCCCCTAACGTATCTCTTTGTTTTGCGGTTTATTCCGTTTTGGATAACAAAGGATATGAATATTAATTTAAATAAGAAAAGAACTCATTATAACCAAATGAATAATTAAAATTTTCCCCATTCCACTGTTATAGAGTTATTATTATTATTATTATTATTATCATTATCATCATCAGCTTAGATTCTACCTAATATCGAATTTCACATAATATTATGTATAAAATTCGATGATAGGGCGAAATAGAATACGTATCAGCCTTTGTTATATATAGCTTTATAACAAAGGGCATTAATATTAATTAATGCACATTTATGCAAATTTCGAGATTTTGTACGACGAGATTTTGTCGAGCTTTAGCTACAGCTCATTATTGTCTCGTGAGTTATATTAAAATTTCGCATTAACGTTAGAATTAATGTTGTTATTGTTAATGTTGTCTGTATCCTCATTCAAAATAAGCAATCAAAATAACAAACAAATACATCGTGGTCCCCGGACGGCGAGTGTCGTCTGCCGTCGCGGTTTGTGAATCGGGCTAAAGGTCACATGAGGTCACCAAGGTCACACGAGGTCATCAACATGTCACCCCACCCCGCCACCTCCTTTCCACCAAGTTACATCATTGTAGCCCTTATGGAACTCATACGGCATGCAGTACATTAAGGGTTAATATTTTTACCACAGATACACAGACATACGACCAGAGTAATCCCTATGTGCCTTCTGCGATTCTTGCAGACGACACAAAAATAAGGGGATTGGGTGGCTACAATAAGAGACGCATGCACCACACTTCTCGTTCCAAATATGCAAAGAAACGGTATGTTTCGAGCACATTGTACTTGAAAAGTATTCGATATAAGCAATGCACTCGGAATGTACTCATCTAAACATAATCAGAATGTACTTGAAAAGCACTATATTTGGTTCCAAATGTGCACCACAATAATGTCTGGAGAAAAGAATTTTTGAAATTTCACCAGTAAATTGTGACAATGTTCTACGTATCAAAATGGTGTATTTCAAGTACAACTATAATTAAAAGTACATTTTGAACACACCAAGTACACTTCCAGTATAATTAAGTTCTTAAAAATCCCAAGGACTTCAAAAAGTGCATTTCAAGTACATTTCGAGATCATCTTTTTTGGTGTCAATAAAAAAAAGACATTTCGAGTACATCACAACTACACTTGAAATGCATTTTTTAGTTAGAAGTACATTGCGCACACATTTCGAGTAAATTCCGAGTACAATACAAGTGTACTCGAATTTCTCCAGAGTACTCTTGTCTTGTACGGATGCAAGAATTGGCCACTAGTTGTCGAATCTGAACATCGGTTACAAACATTTGAAATGAAATGCTTCAATACTCGATTCAAACAGTGCACTCGAATTGTATTCGAAAAGTACTATTTTCACGCTCCAAATTTGCACCTCCGGAATGTGCAGAAAAAAGGACATTTCAATTACACCAGTAAATTGTGACAATGTTCTACGTATCAAAAAAGGATATTTCAAGTACAACTTTAATTACTTAAAAGTACATTTTGAACACACGAAGTACACTTCAAGTGCACAAATTAAGTTCTTAAAAACGCAAGGACTTCAAAAGTGTGCATTTGAAGTACATTTTCGAGAACATCTTCTTTGCTGTCAATAGCAAAATAAGTACATTTGAGGTGCATCACAACTATACTTGATATGTATTTTTTTCATGAAAAGTACATTTGGAGCATATTTCGGGTAAATTCCGAGTACAATACAAGTGTACTCGAATTTCACTAGGATGCTCTTGTACGGATGCAAAAGTTGGACACTAGTTGTCGAATCTGAACATCCGTTACAAACATTTTAAACAAAATACTTCAGATGGCTGCTAGGTATCTTTTATCGGGAACACAAAACCAATGAATTCCTCACTCAGCAGATAAAAATTGTGTTGGTTCTTATGAACCTCTGGTCACCATGTTAAAAGGTGGAAATTCACTGGTTAGAAGCAACGCACTCTCCTAAACCATTCTGCAAGGTTATATTAACGTTTCCGGGTCAGAAGGTCGGCAGAGGAAACAGTGGATTGACAACCTGAACGAGTGGAATCTAAGTCTGTATACTACCTCACTCGCATGCCTGAGAACCGACTACTGTGGTACCCTGCTGTGGCTGGCTTCCTGGCACTTGGACGACCTACCGCTAATGGGATGCAGTAAGCAGTATAGTATGTAGTGACAACGAATCTTGATCTGAAGACGGGTGAAAGTAATTTCAACGAGCACATTCACTGCTTTAATTTGAGTGTCTTTGCTTCACAAAGAGAATTGCTCTTCTGGTCGTTATATATTGTGAATTCTTTCATGTGCCTTTGGGGTGCAGGAGTCAACAAGAATTGTGACAGAAGGTTCCTGACAATGTTTCTTTCTCAAAGATCAACTATTTTCATGGGTATAAAAGTCCACTGATGGCATCTGGCCCAGAAAGGCATGTACAATTATTCAGGTATTTCAGGAGTGTACATCTCTGTACATCTCTTTTCAGTCACAAGTGACCGCGTCTGAATAAGAAAAGTGTCTCTTTTCCAGTCTTCTGACCCAGAGTTTCGGCGTTTTGTTTACAATCAGAAAATTTACATAATTTACATCATTTCGCAATTTACATAAAAATGGGTGGGCCTGATGGGCAAAATGGGTGGATTGGTGAAAACTGTCTGCATACGCACTTAGGTGGTCTGTCAGAACTGATTCAAACTCGATCTAGAGGTGTGAACCAAGGTGCTGCCCTTAAAAGCACACAACTCAATCCGGATTAATGGTTACTATATAATACAACACACGATCAAATACAGACTGGCGGTCTGGATGAATGCCATCTTTGGACTCTAATAAGAATCAGGAAGGGTAACGTTGAATTCAATGAGCCTATATTTTTGTGATAAGCTGAATTATGGGATATGAATATTCATTGTACATTAGTAGATAGTATTGATTACAGCAGGGTTGAGATGCTAGCCAAAATAAACTTGGTAATTTGGTAAGGAAGGGGTGTTGTATGTACGGGATTTCATCTAATTTACCAGCCAGTATTCGATTGTGAGTTGTGGTGTACAGTAGACTGGGCCATGTGGTCCAGTGGCAAAGCGCCCCGATCCCGTACCCCAAAGGTTTGTGAGTTAGAGCCCCATGAGGCACAATGTGTTTCGCCTTGAGAGTAAGGCGCTTTACATCAAATACTCCTCTTCTACTCAGGTGTATAAATGGGGTTACCCGACATTATTCAATGTTGGGAAGGAAACAGACTCGCGTGTAGAGGAGGTGTAGCGATTCCCCCTACAGCAAAATTATATGGTGGAGGCTAGCCAACTGCCGAAATACATAAGCACTATGGGTAAACATGTATCACAGCTAACATAATAGCTAACGTACGTAATCCTTTAGTCGATGTATGATATATAGTATCCAAGTCTACAATTTGTATAATTTCTGAAGCGGGGTCTGCAAGGCCCCCCAAAACATGGGTAAAAACATAGAAAGCAAAATATCACTCTTCCTTCATAGGTAGTATATGCCCCTTGGTTCTCTTTAACAGTAGTATCCCCAGGCATACAGACAAGTGTTCACATTGTTTCAAGGCAAGACAGTAAGTGTGTAAATCATTTAGAAAAAAAGGACAGATAAACCAACAAATGCAATTGTCTCCGTGTTTTTCAGTCAGAAAGACACCTTGTTCCCAGGACCAGACATTCTCAGTCTGAGATAATCACAATTAGTGCGATTTAAAACAGGAAATCAACACCAGGGGGGCGCCCGGGAAATCGACTATAATGTAGGCCGAATAAGGTTATTGGTTACCTATGTTGTCTTCAAAAGACAACTGTCCAATTTTTGCCAGGACATAAAGAATACAAGATGTTTTGAAATGAGCAGTTAGTTTTCTGCCAATGTAAAATTCCTGGTTTCATACACTTACCATTTTTTGATTCGGTGAAAAAGGCAATAGACAACATATCCAAATCATTTGACACTGGTGCATAGACTTCAAATTGATTGATTGTTGATCGTATGTTGTTTGCCAAAAAAAGGACAACATCACAAGACTCGCCATTCGCATTGTCTAAAGAAAGTTCTTTACATTCTGGGGGCCACGGAAAACATCCCTAGTCCTATGGACAGAAGTACTACAATCGGACATCCAATAGGTGGACAACTCAGTTAGTAAGAACTGTAAAAAGTAGGGTAAGACCCAAAGGACAGTAATCATACCACGATCGCAACTCCCATCTTGAGCTATCTTGCTACAATGTAAGATTTTTTAAAATGTTCTGTAGCTAAAAAACGCCTCTTCTCCTTGTAAAAAATATCGTTATTGCTCAAGACGCACTTAGGCCTACAATGTATTGCTGTCCGGAGCGGTAAACCAGAGTGTTGTGGAGTATGTCTGTAGTCATAATAAAATAGTTGACCATACCTGAGAGAACAAAACATCGTTATTGTTGACTAACAAAAACTAGGGTGAGTCAAGGGCAACCAGTGGTTCGTGACGTGACGCATGCTGCACCATTCAAAAAAGTAATCATGATATTGTCACTCGATTTGATATATTGCTAAATCTGAGATCACCCATGCGTAAAAAATATACTATTGACACAAACTAAAAGAGATTTTTAGTGCAGATGATGACGCAGTTCGTAAAGATTAAAGAGTGGCAACGCATGCACCATGCATGTAAAATGGGCATGCTACAACTAAATTGATACATGTTACTTTACACTAATATGGACTTGCGTGGCAAGTAATTTCATTAGAGGTATGACATCCGTATTGGAGGGACGAGCTTGTCGACACTCTAGCGATGCCATCATCAAATATCGAGCGAACCATCATCAAAAATCTAGCAATGCTATTTATACAAAGCAATCTAGAGAAGGACATCAAAAATATCTAGCGAATGCCGTCTCAAAGTGTCTAGCGAATTTCATTCAGAGCATCTAGCCGAATGTTATAACAGAGAATCTAGCGATGCTATTAACTTGAGCATATGGTGATGCTATCATCAGAGCATTGGCGAATGCATCATCAAAGCATATAGGCGAATGCCATACAAAGCATGCTAGCGTGCCATCATCAGAGCTGGGCGAATGCATCATCAAACGCATCTTAGGAATGCATCACAAAGCATCTAGCGAAGCCATTCACCAAAAGCATCTAGCGGATTGCCATCATCAGAGCATTGGCGAATGCATCATCAAAAGCATTAGCAATGCCATCACAAAGCATCTGCGAATGCCATCATCAGGGCATTGGCGAATGCAATCATCAAGCATCCAGCGAATGCAATCACCAAAGCTCTAGCGAATGCCATCATCAGGGCATTGGCGAATGCATCATCAAAACATCTAGGAATGCATCATAAGAGCATCTCGCAAATGTCATCATGGTCATCGCCTTCAGATAATCTGGATAGCAGCTTCATAATAAATAAATTCAGAAATAAGAATGCTTCAGTAGAACGTCGTTGTTCATAGGTTCACATGACTGTGAACCGAAAACAATCCTAAAACGGCCATTGTTCCTTTGCTTTTGAAACTCCTGATTTGATTACCAGAAATACTCGGTTATTTCATATGGATGAGCAAACTCTGCAAACGTAAAACGTGAAAGTCAGAAATATATAATAAAAAGGGGCTGCAATGTTTTCGGAGTTGAAAAAGAAAAGAAACAGCAGTTATCTATGCATGTGACGAGGAATTATGCCAAAAAATCCTTTCGAAAGCTGTCACTACGCAATTATGTGACTGATAGGGTCAATTTTATTCACTGATTTTTGAATAGGTATTTATTGCCATTTAAAATTACTCAGAGATGAAATTGTATTCCTCTCTCACACAGTATAAATAAAATACAACTAAAATGCTATAATTTGATTTTTCTTTTTGCTGGATATTTGGATTCGATTTTCGATTGATTCTGCCGGGACTTTTGACCTTTTGACAATTTCATATAAATCAGAGGTACCAAGTTTTTATCATATTACACGACAGTTCGTACCTTAATGGGGTTAAATGAAATGTACCAAGATACATTGTATACCAGTTTGTTTAATTATTTTCCTTTAAGTTATTTGTTTTTCTGTGATTATGGATAGCAGGTAACGCTTCGTAGAAGCCCGTATCAAAGACTGTCAGATG
This sequence comes from Ophioderma brevispina, assembly GCA_023653785.1. NCBI lineage: Eukaryota > Metazoa > Echinodermata > Ophiuroidea > Amphilepidida > Ophiodermatidae > Ophioderma > Ophioderma brevispina. The sequence continues at coordinate 13,590 of JAMKCH010020567.1, read as the reverse complement.
ATCATTGATGGAAAGGTGCTTTGGGAAATTGCAAAAGGTTTTTAGTTAATTCGTGACATCCAAATAACCCACGGACTGTTCTGCATGAGAAAATCCTCATTCATAGTAATCGGTTAAAGGCCGAGTCAGAGATTTTGAAATTATTTTTTATAAATAATTAAAAAATAGTCAAACTAGATCTAAGATAGTACCTATATGCACAATACCAAAGTTTGAGAGCATCGGATTTTTCGTGATGATGCAGCAAACATTACGTATAGTATTAAGGGGCCATAGGATACCCCTTTATAACAAAAATTCCGGATTCGGAATTTCATACAAAGTTGTGATTTTCTATATGAAGGAATCGATGGTGAGCTTAGTTATTCACACAGTGATTAGTAATAATTATGGACAAGGCATTATGCATATGCAAAAACAGTGCGCCCTTACGGGTAATCTCGAGTACAGCCTTTAACCAGGCAACACAATCAATATATGTTGTCTGGGCCCGCACCCAATACTGTAGTGGTTGAGACACTCTCGACAATTTGCGGAGTACACACCAGTTATGGGAAATGCCTTAGGCTTAGGGTCGTGACACCATTAGCATGTATATACATACATGTCTTTTGATTAAGACACGACCAAGAAACATCAGTATGATGATCGGGTGCCCAATGATCGAAAGTGATGACGGTATGCCGTAAACTTTCATTTGTGAGCAAATGACAGAAATCCAATCAGGCATAATCCAACACGAACCTCATTTGAATGAAAAATGTTTGCAGTAAATGCATTGCTCCATTGTACTGAGTTTGTGCTTTAAAGGTAGACATGTCAATCCATTGTATCTTAATTTGATTACGCAGCTGGCTTTATTACAAATATACGGCAAGTCTCGGGTATTAGCTAATACAGTTCACCAAACCATAACAGGCGAGTGGGGTGGGGGTGGGTAGGGCAGGGTAAGAAGGTTGCCACCGCAGAGAGTTTGACCGGGAAAAAAAGGTGAAATCATGCTTATCAGCTTATTTGCCTGATCAGTATGGGAACCACATGTTCCTCCAACCAGGATAGGAAAATCTGACCTCAAAACCACCTCCAAACCGGGAATTTACCTTCTCTGAAAAGTGACCCCTGTTATGCCAGTGTGGCAGTTACGTTTCTGTTCCAGATTAAACATGGCGGGTATAGCTGTTGCTCACGTGTTGGAATTGTGGCTTGACGAAGGTGTAGCAGTGAAAGAAGTCGCTCAACGTACGATGGTTGTTCCCCAAATGTTACATTTAATTTGCATTTTCTTTGTCATCTTGGATTAAAAGGTCGGCAATTATCTGATAGATTACAAAGTTTGACATGTTAGTTTAGTTTAACATCATTTTAGACAAGGAAACTTTTGTAAGGTAAAGTTATAAATAACTAAGGGAAGTACCCTGCATTGCAGGATCACTCAAACCAGTACATTGGAGCAATGCTATTACTGCAACTGTTTTATTTGCATTTTTTTTTCATTAAACTGAGGGCCTTTTTGGCATGCGTGATTGGATTCTATAATTTTTCACAGATGGGCAGAAGGAGTGTGTTTCACTGATTATTTGCATTTGGATTTGTTGAAATTGTGTATTGTATTTCATTAATTAAGGATAACGCTGGGGGAACTTAGAACTGTGATGATCTAATATAAAAAAACCGGTAAATTTTACTTTCCCCAAGCTGTTTTGTCAAACGTAACCTATTATACCTTTTACCCATTATAATAACCTGAGTCCACGTAATTTTTTACTTCTTTTGATTGTTGCTCGGTTAACTGATTTATATGAATGCGGATTTTCTCTTGTTCCGAAGGAGAAAATACTATTTCTATAACTCAGATCAACCGAGGCAACACAATCATAAAAAAAATAAATTGTTTGTTTGTGTGTGTGTGTGTGGGTGTGGTATGTGTGTTTTTATTTATTTATTTGGTTTCTAATTTTCCTTGCCCAGGGTTTCCGCGCTTGTCATTTTTTTTACCGCTTCGGGATTTTCGAGTAGTATTGAGGCATCTGTGGTTTCGAGAATAGACAAAATAAATATTTTCAACCTTCAAAATTGTATCCACTCATCAGGTATAGGCATATGGGTGTACATAACATTACACTCTTTATCTTTTCCCGTTTTGATACACCATTGCGCTGAACGGACTAAAATTGCGATTGCACAGATACAAAAACACATGCCAAAACGAGAGAATATCAATATAAAACAGTTAAACATATACAAGGAATCCATTTCTTGTTTAAAGAGCGCGTATGGGTTGAAAAAATTACTTCAGGCTAGATTAACCTAGTCTACCGAAGGGGTGTTACCACCCACCTTTCAGGGTTTTTTTCCGCCTGGCAACCCCCCCCCCCCACCTTTTTTACCCCCTTCTTTACTTAGTGCCAAATTATTTTTAAAGGTGACTCAGACAGGCTGTAATCAGAGATTTCACGAGGAGGGCGGCCTCAATTTCAAACAATCGTGTTTTTTTTCATATACATAATGTTGTCCATAAACTAATAACCGTGTAAAACAACTAGAAGCTCACATCGAAGTCTTCAATTAGAAAATCACAACTTTGTTATCAAATTCCTGGATTCGGAATTTTTGTTATACACAGTGTCCTATGGTACTGTTATATAGGGGCGCGATACGAAGCCAAAACGCACCGAACCGGAAAGTTGAGTACAGATAGGATGTTTTTTGATAAAATGAAAGATAAATGTTTGAAGTCCCTCCAAAAGTTTTTTACAAGGTTTTATATTACCGTTTTGAAACAATAGGCTGATACATAAATTTGCATATTTTTGAAACACTTAGTATTATACAAAACATTGCTCTAATTTAAAGACGGAAGTAGTTTCAACATGCGACGTCTTGCACTTGGATGCTCAATATCACGAAAATCAAAAAACAATCTATCGTTTGCAAATCCATCGCTCTTGTGAAATTGCCTTTAATTTATTACTTGATTTATCGATTTTTGTAGGAAAATTACCTCGTTATTTTCAATCAAAAAACGTATTTAAATGGTTTATTGCTTAAAACCCTAATTTTCAAAAACTATGACTCCTAATTGCCTACAGTTCAAGTTTAATCCCCTGCGATCAAATTGTTCCAAAAGTTACCAAATCAAAAAGCCAGTCCAAATCACTGATTCAAGCGCTGCATGGGATAAGACAATGGTAATTTGATGAGAAGTAAGGGATTAAGCCACCATTGGAATAATCAGGATGGTCCCGTCTCTTGTGAGTTCGTATACCAATGGCCAGAGCAAAAGTAATGCTGGACTATCTGTGGTGACTGCAGCATGAGGGTTGAATGGAAATCATTTTGATTTTTATTAGGCCAATGTATCATTAAATAAAGGATTAATCAAGAAGATTAATGTGAGACTATTTCTTTAATAAATGACAATTTAATTTTTAATTTAACATTATTTTTCAGCCGCATATCCACGAATTCTATAAGCCACAGTAGTTTCATCCCTTATCGAGGTTTGTGGCAGTCATTGAAAAAAAAAAATAGGCTTTTCCGCTTGCTATTTATGAGCTTTTACCAGTTATAATTTATTTTAGGAAACAATTTTTTTCCTAGTAAAAATGCAGTTTTGAAAAGAGACTTGGTAGATAATTTTACACGTTGGTAGACATTTGTCAGCGTAAGTTAGAGGAAAAATGTACAAAAGATGAAAATTATTGTAAAATGTTACGGTACAAAAATTTCAAGGCCTCTTATGATTATATTTAAGACGGGATCTCTTGAAATCCCGTAAAAATAGGGGTTTTACTTAATTCAGATTCTTCGTATATAACTTTGCAAACAAACTGTAATTGATCTAAAATAGTTTACACAACCGTATATTTTGTAGTGGTCCCACCGTAAATTTGTGGATAGACCTAATAAGTTTTCAAGTGTTGTCAGTGCAAATTGTGCTTTTCATTTCGTAAACTATTCCTGTTATATGTTGTTATTATTATTATTGTTATAATTATTATTAGTGGTACAATTATGTAAACGAATTGAAGACGATAATAATGATAATGATGTTCACGTATTATCGAGTCGTGGTTTGCTTTCTTTCACTTCGAAGCTCCAGCAACGGTACTCCTATTTAGAAGAAACCAATAATCATGAAGGGCTTTTCGGAAAGTTATGTGAATAATTTAAAATTTACCTTATGGAGTTGCGAACATATATTGCTTCATTGGAAATGCTAAATTATGTACGTGTATCATCTTTTAAAGCAGTGGCGTATCGGTTCCCGCTTTGAGGGGGCAAATTTCCCTCGGGGGGGGGGGGGGGGTCCAAAAGGCAATTTCCCGGTCAGAGGGCTAAAAAACGGTGGATTTAGATGTGTTTTTCATTTTTTTCCGGCAAATGGTCAGGGGACACACCTGCCCTCCTGCCCCAGTCTGTTACGCCACTGTTTTAAAGGGCCCTTCATACATGTTTAAACAACAAATCGTATCGTCGACAAAATTGTCATTTTACACTGTTTTTACCAAAAATTAAAAACTTCTAACCCCTTAAAACAACGGTTCAAAAGTGACCCGCTGTTTTAGTGTGCAAAACGGTAGGAGTTATAGATGACGAGTCCCCATAATCGAGAAGAAGGAATTAAGGTGTGGGGGAACTCAGATGGGATTTGGGTGCAAGATACTTCGTAATGGAGATTCAGTTGTAAGGGACTTCAGGATGGGGAGACTGGGATTTATATAGATCTAAGGACCCTGAAGATGGAATAATTTTTTGTATAAACTCCCATTCCATTACGAATATGAGGGCTTCTTACACTAAATCCTAATTCGCCCATATAAATAGAAAAACCTAAACCCACTCCTTCATATTTACGCTTTAAAATCAGAAATAGCAGCGGGGATTCACCAACAATAATTTGTTCAATTTTTGACACAATTTAATTAAAATTGATCATTTGATACCCAAATTATAGTTAAAAAATGGCAAACTATTAAACTGAATTCAGATTTGTCTCCAATTTTAATCTAAGAAATTTAGAAGCACAAGAGTAACTACTTTTCCGTAAAAGGGTGATATCGTAAAGATTTCACATATCAGGCTAAAAAAAGAAAGCACTGATTTTCTGTTGCAAAATGTAAGGTTCATCAAAAGATCTCCACATAAAGGATTAAGCTTTATTCCTTGAGTAAGATTGTGAAATTTGTAATTTGTATTGGGAACATAATACAAAAATTAGCATATGTGTTATATTGAATAAGCAATTCAAAATTACCTTAATTTTCACTCTAAGACATTTCTGGGGCCCAATACAAAATGTAAAAATCTATTGAGTGTATTCTATATGAAATCACTACATGGATGCTGGAATTTCGCGTTGCCCCTTTATAGTTATGGTGGATTGAAATTATTTGAGACTCAATCTTCATTTTTAGATGCCTCAGCTCTAAGTCTCATAATCAATATTAGGGTAGTAAGGCTAGTACTAAATACATTTTAACAACACGTTTCAACCATAAAATCCATGTCCATTGTGAGGTGACCTACCCCTTAATCTCATTTCACTTGTGAGGACTTGTTATTAGTATAATCCAGATAATTATGACATGACTAAAATTTGTCTCTACACCATTAATTTTTTCGGTGACTTGCATCTTCATTCCATCTTATTAATGAGTCTAAAGCCAAACTCCCTATTGGGCCCATTTATCCAACAAACACGTGATATCATTAAATTATAATGAAATTGGGCGCTTCATAGCTTTATCCAATTTTAGTATACTCAGAGTCTTCGTACCTAAAATCCCATTCAATTTAATGACATGCTAAATATATGTATATGTATTGACCCTTAGAAAAAATGAACAATCCAAACAACGTTGATTCACTGTACAAACATTGTTTAGAAACATGCTGCGAAGTATGTTTGCCGTAATAAAAACATGTCAAATCTTAAACACTTGGTGACCACAAATGACTAAACACACACCGGCAAATAATTTAATATGTTTCGAATGTTTTATTATTCTAATTTTCGTTTCTAAATCCCAATCTCTCTTCTCACAAGCTAAATATATGTATTTTATTGCCCTATAGAAAAATGGAACACATCAAGAAGTGTTGAGTTAATAAACACGCCAAATAGCTAAACACTTGGCGCGATGGCAAAAACAACTACCGCTAATTGGACTGAACTAAATTCAATAATAAATAATATGTTTTTTTTTTTTTTTTTTTTAATTTAAAAGTGTTTAAACATAGTGCAAAGGTGTTTAATTTTACCGTTTTTACAGTGAAATGGTTGCAGGACCCCATGGAGAACAGTCCATCTAGTCCCACGTTAAATATGGTTTTTAGTAGAGGTTTTATAAAAAATTGATATTGTTTATGAATAATACGTGCTATTATTCAAGTTAAAACTACAGTATGTAACGGCGTACCTATAGATCACAAAAACTTTCAAAATCGTCGGAAGGAGATAAACATCCCGGAATTATTAAACGATTTGAATTCGACTTAATCATAGCAACGTCAATTTGTGCTTTTTTTACCACAACACGATGAATTGATGTACTGATTGAAAATGAAATTAGTACGAGTATATATAAGTAGAAAGTTAAACTCAATTACATGTAGAGCATGTCATGCCTATAACATGTGCTATAATCATTCTAAAAACGTGTGTGTTGTATTTAACCAGCGCTCTAGTTTCCTTCTATGATCAAGGCTAAACACACATTCTAAATACTATTTTATTAATAAACGCTATCCATCAATGAGCTTCTATGTTTAGTGACTGAAATAGAGTAGAAATGTGAAGAAGTGTATCGTTTCCTCATCATACAATAAAGTGAAAATAAATACATTTATTAATTTTGCTAAAAATCACGCTAATAAAGATTTTACAAATAATGATTAAGAAGGCTGTTTGCTTTAATCTGTACATAAGTCAAAAAGGTACCGATTTTTTTTATAGTACAATTATAGATTTTGTCTAATTGTAATAATATGTTTAAAAGGAACAAACTAGACCCATGAAGTCTTCCCTTTCTAGACGACCCGCACACTACGCCCTGTCCGAATTAGAAAGAAGCCTGAATATTGAAAGTTTTTCTATCAAACTGTTTTCAGGCCGATAACGTTTTACAAACAAATCGAACATTTTTCGTCCACCCCCGCCAACGACAGGATTTCGTTAAATGGACTTCTTTGAACTCTATGCCTGTTCAATAGAATTAGGCCTTAAGCATTATAAAAGGGCTATGGAACGTATGATGGTTTACAGAAACAAATTTTATACAAGTATGATGGGTTATTCAGTGTGAAAACCTAAGCCCATTGGAATCAAACCCTCGGTGGTTTATTACAAATTACTGATTTACACCAACAAAGGAAAGATGCTAGACTTTTTTTCTTTCAGGCGAAAAAAACAACATAGAAAAGCACACCATTGATCCAAAATTTAGGGAGCCTATATGCAAAAGTGTGCCAGTCTTCTTTGAAGGGGCAAATGAGAACAGGCTGCAATAGCGGTATGTTGATTAAAGAGGCATGAGGACATTTCAGGAAAGAAGCGCCCCAATGGTTTTTAAACCCTGGTTTTTGAATATTGGACATTGCTACCAAGCATTAGATTACACCTGAATGCTGACTAAGCCGATGTACACGGTATGTAAATATGATGATTAGTAAATTAAATTCAAAGCATGGTTTTCTATAGGGACGATACGATAAGCAGGCAAGTTCAAAACAGGTTTTGCAGTTTCATGTTGTACTTGTTTGTCAACAACTTTCAAACGTATCGGTAGGTTTCTACGACCGACAGGGCATTTGAGGGGAACTTACGTATCCTCCAAAAAAATATCTCTGTCACTTTAATATCTGATATTTACCGCAGCTGATGCCCGAATTTATTCTGAGTATACCTTTGAGCACACTCGAACTAGTACGGTGCTCCCGAATGGGTGCAATAACTAGTGCATTTTGACGTATAATTATTGGAATGCTGAGGTCTTTATAGCACTTATAGCGATAGCACACTCAAACAAGTCGATAAAGCCAAATATAGCAATGTATGAATTATTATGGTGTCTTCTTTATATAACGGTATAACGGCTTCTTTAATTGAAATAATAGGAATACAAACCAACAAGATGAATTATGTTTACATGTTTTTCTATTCAAGGCGCAATTCAAATCCTAGAGTACAGACAAAGCGTGCATATTTATTAACCACAAGGTTTTGCCAGGTTGTGGACCGGCCGCCGCTGCTGCGTTGTTCTACGTCACAATAGGCCTTCATTTATTGACACGTACGCATTATGAGACAATGGTTGATGTTGCGGACTGCGCAAGTGCTAGTGAAGGAAACACCAGGCGGTATTGTCACATGTTGTATCTGATACGAATTTTCAACGCTTTCAACCACATACAAGACATTATTATTTTTTAACGTACTCATTTCTTTTGTGGCAATCATCCTGTTACTGCTGTGACAGGTGAAGATTAGTTCATAAGGAACTATATTGAAGTCCAGATTTCCACATTGATTAGGAATTGTGACGATGAAATCATAAACGAAAGGTGGTCAAGTTGATTACACAATCAAAAAATTGCATAATGTATCAAAAAATACAACCTGAAAACAACATTTAATTCACGAATTAAGGTGTTTTAGATTACATCCAATCACTTGCCTTCAATATCAAACAAAAAAAAAACAAATAACAACGAGTATCATTTATTTATATGCTGTCACCCGAAAAAGAAACAGGAGTGCAAACAAAATTTTATGCAATTTGAGTAATTAAGTATAAATCCTAAAACCACTGATGCAAACCTTGTAAAAAACGTTTCCAGAGACCGTATTATATGTAACAATAATTTAACCAGAAAAATCCTATATGTCCTCCAAATTTGGGTTTTTGCTTAACGGAGCGACTTTCGGCTGAGTCATGCGCCACCCTAAACTGTACATAAATGTTTCACTGCATGGAACGGAAAAATCGATTCATCTCAACCCCTTTGCGAATTTTCTTAGGTGACGTATCTTTAGTTCTGTGTGATATTTTTAATTGCTACACATACAAAATAATTTTGAAAATATCAGAGTCAGCCTTTCATGTTATTGTCAATTGACATTTTATGCTCCTTTTCATGCATAAAACAACATTCTCCGGGGCGATAGGCAAGATACAGGGTGTTTCCAAAGTGATGGATGGGGCTGGCACCCCCCACCCCTTCGTTAGAAAACATTTATGCCTAGTACGACCTTAGGAAGATCACTTGTCGATTTCCAATAGAACCACAGGTAGAATAGGAAAAAAATCATTCTTCACCAAAAAAGGTTAGGATATCCGATTTTCACGCGGTTTTGGCAATACTTGATGGAAAAATGACTAGTTTTATATATGGGCTATGCTTTTGAGTCAGTAAAATGCCGAAATATCAATTTTCCACTATATCATTTATTTTCTACTACCCCAAATGATGACGTCACGATGACGTAATAAAGTGCAATGTTGGTACTTATTTTAATACAATAAAAGAGAAACTCTAAGCTATCCTGTGGTACAATTTATAACAATCGGATTAGTAACGAAATCACAGGGGTGGTACCCCCCCATTCGGGAGTTTGTTACAAAAATGGATCAGGTAGACGAGGGTACTTCCGGTCTATCTCTAACAAAACTGGAAACTTAAAAAATCTACAAATTCTTCCAGGTGATATTTTACCCACAGTGGAGCCTGATAAATTATAGTTGATGCAATTACAGTTTGGCCAGAAGACATTATAGGAATTATTATGAATCAATAATTACCATGCGCCAGGTGCCTCTTCATCCATTGATTTCACGAATTACGATGAATTTAGAAGAGAAAAAAATTATATTAAAAAAAATAAAACATTGAAAAAAGAAAATAAAGAATGATTTTTAAGAATTTAACTTGGAATATTAATATGAAAGACAGGATATTTATTTTAAGCTATCAGTATGCAAAAGATGTTGGTGGTCTCATCTCAAATGTTTGAAAATGGCCCATAGGGCTTTTTGCAAAAACGGAAACTCTTCATTTTGCTCCCGCATCACATACAGCGTAAAATCAATAGCACGCATTTAAAAAAGTACGTGTTACCTTGTTGCGGTCGATAAAGATAAATAGGATACGTTTTTGTTTTTCTTCTGAAAACACAAAACTCATGTTTATGAAAGTACGTGCATTTAAAAATAAAGCAGCAAATTGTATCATAGGGTAAAAATTGTGGAAAATCTGAACTTAATTTTCATTTCTAGAGGATGGTACAGGTACATTCTTTATATCATACTTTACAATACTCATTTTACAATATCTGTTACGGTCCTTATTGTACAGATTTGTTGGCATGTTCAGGACTATCAAATCGTAAAAGGATATTGCACTCTTAGGAAATCAAAATTTCATCGGGCTACATATGCATTGTTTTGGATTTACACCCAAAAACGCACAAGTATGAAATACGATCAGAGGGTGTATTGCCCACCTAATACTGAACGCTCAAGAGTACGCATGCCCCCCCCCCCCCCCCTCCCCCCCCCCCCCCTTTGCGACAGTATGTAATCTGTAATTTAATATTGACATTATGTAACAAGGATATAAATTGTGCAAAATTTATGAAAGCAGTGTATTTGTTGATATGGAAAGAAAGAGGTATACGTTTAGATTGAATGCGTGTCATAACCCGTATATCGGATTCAGAAATCAGTCGCTGCTATCTACTAAAGATCAGCACACACAAACACATCGCAGGCGCGCAACAAATAGCTTCTTACCTTTGCTATTCAATAATAAAGAACATGGCACATTTGAAAAATAGTGCGCCTCAAGATTGTTCAAAATCCAGATTTGCATGGTTGTAAAGCTTTATATACACAAGCTCTCACCCGAAGTGATTAAGACCAATCAGCTTCCTCATGGGCTAAACCGGAACGATTTTGTAATTTAACGGCGACGCGAAATTCAGCAGACGACAAAATGGCGTTTAACAAAAGAACACGATGCCGTATGCAAGTTTCCCGCTAGCACACTGTTTGACCGTCTATAACCTTTGTGGTTGTAATATCAGTGAGTACGAGTCAAAAAATATGCATATACCAATTTGTGATTAAAGTTATGGAAAACTTAAAAGTTGGCCTACAATTACCTGGATATCTTTTCCTCATATCAATGTCCCATCTGTTTTGGGGTATGTATTTTTAGTGTAAAAATATATCTTGTTCTTCCAATGGCCTAGACATCTTTTGAGAGCAACTTGAAGAAATTTCATATTTTGTGAAAATGTGCAGTGCCGTATTGACTTTGTTTTGTTTTTCATGTATTCGAATTACAATAATAATCATTAATTCAGTTGCAGTGATTTATCCAACATTGGTTGTTGAACTGATCATCCTAGAACTAAAACAAACGAACCTCTCGGTTGATAAAAGAACCACTATACACCGTAACAAACAACAAGCGTACCATCTATTTTAGCTCTGGAGTAGTATGCCGGGTTGTATAAAAGCTAGTACTATTTTTTAGAAACTCACTTAGATATCCATTTACAAGCCACTTGCCAAAGTGACTTTAACTATATTGTGAGTGGTGAAATAGACAATTCACGCTACACTGAAAAATCTGCAAACCAACGCGAAGCTTGGTCTCATATATGCGAAGAAAAAAAAAAGGAATATTTTGGGAAGTAGTAATGGTTCTCATATATGAAATGCTTCTCACGTTCGTTCCTTGATGGTATGAGTGGGGACATCTTACCAGACCATGTGTATGTCTGTCAATGGTCAAGTTACATTGCAGCCCCAGTTGGAATAAAATGCCGAGCTACAGGACAAAAATACGAAGAGTTGTAAATCAGCAAAAAGTTGTAAAAAACGCGACGAAATTGTAAAAAAAAATAAAAACGCGAGAATTAGAGCCGATTCAGCACACATCGAGATTTAGGCGTGTGCGAAATCTCGCGTGTGCAAAATCTCGGCGTGTGCGAAACTCATTGTGTTTTTTTCACTGTTTTTACAAGCTCATCAGTGGCGTAAATTTCTTTTTGACATTGGGGGGATGAGTTTGATGAAAAACGTTAATGATAAAACGGGTTTGCTGAAAAGATTTATTACTGGCATGTGCAACGCGAAGCGCGCAATAAAGGGCCATTCTGCCGATACGTTGTTCAAAAGTTTTTTTCCGTGTCGCTCACATTCTACAACGGTTTAAAAGAGCCTGTTTTGCTCGTTAAGAATGAATCTTATTATATTAAATTCTAGTAACTTTAAGAGTTATGCGTTCAAAAAATGATCGGACGAGAAGTTGTAACCAGGCAGAAAGTATCAAGCAATAAGGCTGATGATGGATAATTCTTGTTTTTCGCCATGTCGCCAGCCCAAATCTATTCTTTAAAATGTGTCCCTGCTCGTTCCACAAGGCGAATATCACAGGTAAACATGAATTTTATCAGCCTCAATTATGCCCTAATTATAAGTTCAAAACACACGATAATATTGGATGATTAAAGTTTCGTAAGAGTTCTCTGAGAGCATGTCGCCACTATCACAGACAGATACGTTACCATAATTCAAAGTGATACAAAATTGCCAAAAATAACGGTAGAAGAATGTTCCAATATGCGATAAATCAAGCACGTGTCAATGTTATATTATACATGTTTTGCATAGAAATCTGGTTTTGAAGTAACAATTTCCAGGCCTGGTAATGAAAGAAATCCCTCATGTTACGTTCATACCGCGACAGATACGTTACGTACCTCCCGCAGCGCTCTTGCTAAACACCGTGACACATAAAGTCGAATACCCCACCGTAATAACTGATACGATATAGAGATTAAGTCGGTAAAGCATGTACTTTTATTAAGAACCGCACCATTAACAAAAAAGGCCGGCCAGATACGTTACCCAGATACGTTACTTTAGTGTTAACGTTAGGCAATATCCTAAAAATCGGATATTTTTTTAAGATCACCCATGCAATGTTCCGTGTTCTGAAAATATTAAAGTTTACGATTTTTAATGATTTTCAGGAATTCATTAATGTTGATATTTGGTCATTTTGGAGATCAAACCTGAACACTTTAACGGAGAATGGCCCAAAAATGTTGCCATTTAGAAGCTAAAATCGTTAAATGTATTTGTAATTAGAACAAAATGCGCGCAAAGCGCGCGTAAATTCACCATTTTTTAAACTATTATGGTAAAATATTAGGTTATTTTAGGTCAAAAACACATGAACGGGCATCAACATTGGGGGGATGTTGTCCATCACCCCTCATCAAAATATTAGGAGGATATATCCCCCCATGCCCCGGGATTTACGCCTATGAAGCTCATCGTGTTATTTTACACATTCGCGGTAATTTTATTACACAATCGTTTTTTTTCACAAACTTGTGTTTTATTGTTATGTCCACTGAGGTGTACCATAGTCATTAACTTGAACTTGCTTTTTTACAACCCCCTCCCATTTTTTACAAACTCTTTGTGTGTTTTTACAAACTCGCCACAATTTTTCTTTTACAAACTCGTAGTGTTTTTTAAACTGCATCTTTCTTTGAAGATAATACCACTC
>JAMKCH010020566.1:0-21913 GCA_023653785.1 Ophioderma brevispina | reverse complement strand
TTATTCCGCTATTTTTGAGGACTCGCTGGGGGTGGTGTTGTTCCACCCCCCACATCCCCCCATGCACGGGCCCCTGATCATATGCAGTCAATATGGCCCCGCCCATATTAAATGTTTACATGGGAAGATAGGTTTTGTCCATATTACCCAGATCACACATACACCAATTATCCAGCCCGTTTTTTAAATTATGAGATGTAAAGCTAGGAATCTGATTCATGTAGTGATACATGGGGAATGAATAAGTAGAGTACGTAGAGCGTAGAGTAGTAGGTACCATATGGCGCCATGGTAACAACCTCCCGACTGAGGCTCCACGATTAAAAATGGTTATGTTTTAAAGCATCACTGACATTAAAGAAGGAAAACAGCGCCAATTTGTTGAAAATTTTAATTACAATATTTTTTATAAATTTAAGGATACTACCTCCGTTAATAATGAATTCAGTGTCAAATGATGTTCTTTAAAGTAGCAAATAGGAACACTCCTACAATCCCCAGTTAGAAGTTACAAGGGGGGTCCATAATGCCGGGGGTATCAATTAATCCAGTTATTTACCCTAAGTACGACACCACACACACACACAACACACCTTCCGACTTTGAAGGAACCCCCTAGTGTACCTCCATTTTTTCGCTAAAATGACCGCAAAGGAGGGAATTACCATTAAATAAAAGCCATAGAAACAAAAAAAAATATTTAATGTCATTTCAAGAACTTTTCAAAGGGGGGGGGGGGCAGAAGAGAGAAGGGGCGCCCGCCGATTGCATTTTCTGACGGGGGAAGGAAAAATTTGGGGACTCTTTTCCAAAGGGACACTGTACGAAACGGTTCAGTTTATTGGGGGCTCTGACGGAAGAGGGGGCAATTGGGCAAGGGTTCTGGGCTGGGGAGCACTCGCCCTTCCCTGCCACTGCTCCTGTTAGACCAAGGATACCACCCGTTCCCTGAATGCAACGGGGTATAACAGGAGGAGGATCAACAATAACAAGTTGTAATTATACCCGTCTTCTAGAAAAGAATTTATTGGGGGAAAAGAAAAAGAAAAATAGGTTTAGTAGGGGGGGGGGGGGGGGTAAGAAGGTAAAGGAGGTGAGCGAGTGTATCTTATGAACCACTCGTTTTCAGGCACAGACTATTGAGAAAAGCGAGCTTTGAGCTTTTTGTCAGTAAGATAGGGCGGTCAATTGTGACGTCAACGAGGCTTCAAATAAGATACTGCCGCTCCCATTTCATCGCCCAAGCCAACAACGACAAACAGCCAAAAATGATCACATTTTTTGTGTAACAGTCCTAGCCTAATCTGAGACGACTATGCGGCGAATTTAGTTTAACGCGACATGCAGTTAATACAGGCAATAAGGCATAGCTACACAGTATAGCCATGCACTGCACGCGCCATGGCCATGGACTGGCAGGCTGCAGGCAGAACAAAAAACAGCGAACGCTCTCGTCTCCTCCGTGGCTGGTTTTTCGGATTTGTAATCCCCAAGCCTTTATATAGCGAAAATTTTATTTTCCCTCACATCCATTGTTTTTCACACACGCACGGACCATGACCCAAAAAAAAATCCATAGTGAAAAAAATATTTCCTAAAAAAAAAAACAATAAATTCAAAAAAGAAAAATTTTTCTTTTTTTAATTAAAACAAACAAATTCTTAAAAAAATATAAAAAATTAAAAAAAAAAAAAACACCCGGCGGGGTTTCCGGTCAGGCGGCTCATTTAATCCGTTCAATTCTTCTGAATCCTTTAATACGATTAAGTAATTCGCAAAACTCAACGAAGTAATGAACAGCGCGGAACCGCGGCAGAACCGTAACGCCCGCCAGTTGGTATTGAATTGGCCCTTAGTTCGATTACTTCTGCAAATTTTGAATACTTGACTCTTGGGTCGACCACTGTTAGTGCCTTTAACCCTTACGAACTTGTCCTTAGCATGAAAGCAAAGGGGGGGGGTGGGGGGGGGGGGGGGGGGGGGGGGGGGGGGGGGGGGGGAGGGGGGTGGGGGGGGGCGGGGTAATTTTAATAGCAGATTTTAGGATTTTGTTACATTTTTTCAATCAGTCTGCCTTACAGAAACATTTATGGGTGATTTCATGTACACCGAAATGTCAATGGTATGTTTTAATGTCATCAGTCACTAATATCGAGTATGGCCACCCCTGGCCATAATGTCCACACGGATGTTTATAATGTAATGGCAGAGGTCCCAATCAGATCAGAAACCTGAGTAAATCCGTAGGAGTTGAGGAAGATTGAACCAAAACAATGGTGTTTTTATGACTGATAAGAATAGCCTGCTTACCTTTATCAGATGTTGGATGTACAAATTTTTTGTTTTTTTTTCATATGTCTTGGTACAGATGCAGCACCCCCAAAAATACACACATATATCATTACCCGGTCCCTGCCGCGGACGTCAGCGATAGCTGACGTCACCAATACCACAATTCCAACTTCCTCTCGTCTACCCCACAAAATGCAGCATCTTGCAGGGGGCGGGACGGGACGAGAACCAACATCGGATAAAAGTTAAGCCGGCTATTCTTAAGAGTCATAAAAACACCATTGTTTTGTTCAGACTCATACAGAATAATGCTTCCCTTTAACACCCGAGTTGCATAACAAAAGCACCAGTCTAGCAAGGTAGACGGAGGAGGTGCAGATGCAGCAGGAATTTTGTATATAGGTAAGTTGAGACCGAGTAATGATAAAAAGGGATACTACAGGGCGCGAATCCATAAGTCCACCCGAAGGACCAGTAGATTCGCGCCAGGTTGCACCAAAAAGTACCAAATAAGGTACTCACCTCAACACTGGCGAGGTAGGCCGCTGCCAGCCTGCCCTAGCAACTGCTCCAACCGATGGGACGCAGCGTTACGAGGTATATGGACGGAAAGGTTGTGGCAGCGCGCCACGAGACTGTCTACGCAATTTCGACGCAAGAAAAACTCCGCGCTGGAAACGCCAAAAGTAACTCGACACGTGCCGAGACATGAGCGGAGACGAGGAGTTCCCAGTGACCGCAGAGGGGAATCTGAAGTACAGAAACAACCAACGTGCATCAGGAGCCGTCGCTGCTGCCCAGTGAGGAGCTGTGGTTGGGAACGAGTTAGAGCTGGTGAGTGGGGCCCCTAAGGACGCGCGTCCTCCTGCCATACCATTTGAGCGCCCTTACAGGGCACCAAACCCTATCTGCCCCACTGGAGTGCATAGTCCCCATTTGGGAAGGTTATAGAGGCGCGGCCGGAAGGTACTACATTCATTTTGGGCAAGGAGTCCGGACGGAAATGAATAGTAACTCCTGAGTTGGGAAAACGAGGCATCACCAACGGCAAGGGCGTGTAGTTTGAACAGCAACGCCGGAAGCCACGAACAAGAGGAAAACAGATTTACGAGTAGAGGATCATCAGAGAAGCGTCTTCGAATGGTTCGAACGGAGATTTTCCCAAGAACTCCAGCACGGAGTAAAGGTCCCACGGGGAACGATCGCCGTGAGGAGACGTGATTAAACATGCCCCCAACAACAGTCGTATAGTATGCAGCGTTGAGCCTGGAGCATCCACGAAACCGCGATGAATAGACTGAATTGCCGATTTATAGTTGCGGACTGTCGCTGCTTCTAGTCCTGATTCAAATCGTTCTGTAAGGACATCTGGACCTGCCATATAGGGGCTCGGGTCGGAAAATAGCTCTCGCCCGGCACCATCTGAAGTAGGGAGCGAGACGTGCAGAGTATGTTCGGGGGCGAAGCCGCCTTCCTCGGGCGCGAGATCGGATGCTGTCCTAGAAAGGCCCCTCTTCCTGGCAACGTGCCGGAAAAGGCGGGCAGTCGCATTCAGAGGTCCTCCCAAGCTGGACGCCCCCCGGGCACCGGCTGCCGGAGAAGATACGCGTATCTGAGGTAACAGCCGGGGGGACCCCCAGGAAGAGGTCCACAGAGGCCGGAACCATTGAGGTGATGTGGCCAGAAAAAAGGGCTATAGAATGACCGTTGCAGTCTCCTCCGAGACATTGCGACTACCTCGGGATGAGGGAGATCGGGGGAAAAGCGTAGGCCGTCATTCCGTCCCAACTGATGGACAGAGGCCCACGTCGATGGCGAATGCACCTGGGTGGCTGAAAACCGGGCAATACACCGGAAGCCGACGATTGGCTCGCGAGGCAAAGAGATCTATAGACGGATAGAATATCCGTGCAAAGATCGTCTGAACGATTTGTGGAGAAATGGTCCACTCCGTGGGGCCCGCCGTCCGGCTCCTCGATATAATCGTCCGCAGATATTGGTCACCCCGGCCATATGTCTCGCCACCAGGCTGATCCCCCTGTAGGTGCACCAAGCATACATCTGCCGAGTATGCAGGCACAGGGTTGGGGACCGAGACCACCCCCACCCCCACCCGACGTTGAGGTATGCTACCCAAGTAGTTTGTCGGGACTGGATAAGTCAAATTGCAACATCTCAACTGGGACTCGAACGCCTCAGGGATCTCTGACCGCCACAAGTTAGAGTATAGTAAGTTGATGTGAAACGAGGCCTCTCTCGGGACCAGCGGACCGAGGCCGTTCACTCCAACCGACGCGTCGGTCCGATATGACGTGTCGAGGAGGAGAAGGAAACTCCACCCCAACCGTAAGGGTGGAAAGAGGTCCACAACTCCAGCCCTGTCGGTGAGGGGGGGGGGGCAAGGAACCCAACGTGTAACTGTGTTGGACGGAAGTTGGATTTTGACGAAGTGGACTAGTCAGCCCCGCTACTCGATTTGAAGTAGAGCACGAACTGCGACGGGCTTGTAAATAAGACAAATCGTCGATAGACACAAGGTTGACCCCTGGCGCCGGAGGACGCTGCAAAGGGCCTTGACCACTCGGGTGAAAAAATCCATGGAGCAGTTCGAAAAGGCCGAATGGAGGGCAGCGACATTTGGAACCCTGCCCGTTCACCCGAAAAGCGAGCCATTTCTGATCGGCCGGTTGGAATGGGGACATAAGGTAGAGTCCTTGAGATCCAGAGACGTTGGCCAAAGATCCTTTGATGGCAACGCAGAACGGAGGCCAACGTTTCCATCCGAAACCTACGGAACGGATGAACGCATTTAGCGGCGTGAGGTTGAGTATGGCGCCAATCGCCCGTCTTCTTTGGTGCCAGGAAAAATGTGGACCAAAGCCCACCCCGGAGGGCGGGAAGACGGGGTCGATCGCCTTCTTGCGCTGTAACCCGGCTACCCTCGATAGCAGGGACTCATGCTCTCCGGATGGAGGGAAGTTACGTATCCTGAGTGACGGAGTGACGAGGGGGCGTGGGCTGTGAACTCCAAGCGGTAGCCCTAGAGTCACTACGCCCAACACCCAACTAACCTGGTGGATTGCTGCCACATTTCGGGAGTAATTAGTAATCGGCGGAAGTGCTGATTCCGTAGACTGCGACACGGCGGCCGCCGGCCCCGTCAGAGCCTTCACGGTCTTCCCCCGCGCTTCGGCTTCTTGAAGGGCTTAGAACCGGAAGGAACCGCCGGCCTCTTCACAGTAGATTAGTGACAGAGGTGGAGGCCGCAGTAGAGGGAGCTGAAGATTGAGCAGGAGTGCGAGATGCTTCGGCTTCTTGCCCTTCTCGGCCTTGCTTCCATTGGCAGTTAGTGGCGGTCAGCTTCTTTGAAGCATGCGCTCATTGGTGACGCGAGTTGCAGTCTGCTCCGCAACCACTTGATAATAATCGCCACCAGAGGTAGTCTGAGGCCCACCGAGGACCTGGCGCAAATATGCAGAGAGATACACGATTAAAGGTCTTGATGAGAGAGATGCATGCGTTCTCGCGGCGCAAGAAGCCAAGAGTCTCATCCCCTAGGGCCATCGATTCCTCAGGCTGATGCCTACACCGATCCGAGGGGCGAAGACCCCAGCTCGACTACCCACGCAATTGTCAACGAGGGTTGGAAGCAGCAAGCCTAATCGAAGTCAAGCACATGAATCGTACTAGGTTAAGCTCATGCCTTCCCAAAAGGGGGGAAAAACGCCCGGGTGAAGATTTTTAGACCCAGCTTTCGGGAGAAGTTTGGCAATATCCAAAGTAGGAACCTTCAGTAACTCAGTATAACCCTCTGGCGAGATACGCAGAACGCGAGGCCCACGGTCTCTCAGCAATATCAAGCGCTTGCCAAAGCCTGACGGATATACGCCGACAAGGACGAGCGAAGGCGCACGGGTGAGAGGCTTAGTACCCAAGAAACAAGGCGCAGACACCCCGAAGGCACCCCTGGTGCACCGTTATCAAGCTTCAGCTTCATATGAGGAGGCCATATCTGTGATGAGTCCGGACACATGTGCGCGGGAAAGCGGACGGAATAGGTTTACCACGCCGCAGACTGTAGAAGATGCGAGAACGCTGCGGTCATCCCCGATATCATCCTCGATAGTCCCATAATCTCCGTCGTCATACTCACCATCAAGAGACCGAGTCCGAAAAACGGTGCGTGACGATGTGGTAGAAGACTGCGACAACGCTGGAGCAGCTCCGAGTGTCGACTGTTGGGATGCAGCAGTATTAACGGCAGTAGACGCGACTGTGAAGGCAGGGTTGACCTGGTCGTGACTGATAAAAATTAGGCCTAGCCGTCGGTGGCTGCGTACCTTGGTACGAGGAGCCCGGGTACCGTGGACCTGAAGCCAAACAGGGGCCTGCATCATGCAGTGTACCAGGGTAAGACTTTCAGATGAAATCCCTGGCGTTCCCGCCGCAAACCAGGCGGGGGTACTTGTAGGCCAGACCAATTGGCCATAGGAACCCCGCTCGCGATTGCGGCCGGCCAGGCGAGGGCGCCCCTGGTGCCAAGCCAAAACCAACCTGGTTGCAAGCATTAGCGTACAGTGAGAGATGCTGACAAAGGTTGGTGCAGAAGGGGGGGGGGTACTGAGGCTATGAACAGCCGGTACCAACAGTCGTGCTAGGTCTCAACCCTCAGTGAATGCCCAATAAGAAGGCATTAGGAATCAACTGATTTAGCATTAACCGCCTGAGAGGTGGGCATTGAGGAATTATCGAAAGGTAATCCCCCGATTGAACGGCCCATTGTTGGCATAATCCCCTTGGGGCATTAGTGCCTAAGGACAGGTATAGGTGGATTACCCGTCGCGTTCCTCCCGGACGAAAACTACAGCTGCCGAGATTATGGTAGGAGGGACGAGACGGCACTGATGGTAACGAGATGTGGCGAGCCCCAACCTGAAGTTGAACCTGACTGCCAAGAACTGCTAAACGCCCCGGTGTGAAGCGGAGCAGTAGTGGCAGAGTACACCGGGAATGACACACTGGCCTCATAGCCTGGCTGGCCAGGTGTCCACGGCGGGTGGGTACCCCGCTACGAGAGACCCCAACCTGGCATCTGGGTCACCTCGCAGTAGCAGCATGGGAAGTTTACCCCAGTAGGGTCCCCGTTGCGGGACCCTTCCAGCGGAACCTCCCGCTCCCCCAGCTACCGCTGACTGTCACAGTAGTCGGCGGAACGCCTTCGGAAACTTCACACGTACAGCGCCCCAGGGACGCCTTGAGGAAGAAACCGGGACCGGAGCCCCCGAGTTTACCGCCTGAACTGCCTGCATGGCCCTGAGCTAGCAGTACCAGCGAAGAACGAGTAGAAGCACTACACCTTCGAGGCCGTAATTCCCGTGAGGTAGCCCGCTCCAGCGCATCGAAATGTGTTTCGGCCAGGCCAATACACATCGCGACGCACGATTCTTTCTTGAACAAGAACGGGTCATAGCAGAGGGTGTGGGTCCCACGCAGGAATTATGGACGGAAACGAGGAACCCGGGTGGGACATAGTTAAGCCACCCAACTACAGAATGGGTAGATACCTGGATATACGAGAACCCAACTGGTATGCAGGGAAAACACCAAGCAGCGAGTACCCACAAGTTAGATTGAACGAAAATCAAAAGCGAGGAAACAATAGAAAAAAGACAGAATCAATAAACGACACAGTCAATGAAGATAGTCTAAACAGTATCACAGATCGTAATCCATAAACTGCGAGGTAAAAGAAACGATCGATTCAATTACATTGAAACCCTGAATGAATAAATTCAAAGGAAACACGTAATGTAAGACACGTTTCAGTGAACAAAGATAATTGTGTGCAGGGAAGGTGATCAACAACAAGAAAAGTCCGCTGACAGCTCCGCCACGAGCGATCACACCCATATGGGATACAGAATCACACAGGTAAAAATTCGACAGTCGAAACCCATAACAGAAACGCCGATAAACTTGCCAGAATAACGTTTCTGCCCCTAATAAAAGATGTAAAAAAGAACCTAGGCGTTGAACAGAAATAGATAGAAAAATATGAGTTATGAAAACACCGAGTGGTTAGAAATCTGTAACAATTCAAACAAAAACGGGAGCTTAGCTGTAGACACTACCGTATCTTGTGGAATTCCCAAGACGAAAGAGGAATTGGAATTGTGGGTATTGGTGACGTGACTCACTCGACTGACGTCACTGTTAGGGACCGTAATGATATAGGGTGTATTTGGAAGGGTTCTGCATATGTACCAAGACATAATGCAATTTGACATCCAAACATAGGATGTTAAGGGGAAGCAGTACTCTGTAGGAGTCGGTCCCTGTCTATTGATGGTCGTCTAAGGCATCTCCAGCTGTGCTCGTATAGCACTGGAGCTAGCACACATTTGTAACAATCTCAAGTACAAAAGGTTTGAGTGAATCTGTAGCAGTCTGACAGGAACACCTGAAACACGATTCTTAAGTGTCGAAGTGGTGCCATAAGAGAGGGGGCCAAGACCAAAGAGTGTACAAAAAAGGGCTCAAATTTTTAAATTGATCATCATGTTGAAAAAGTAGACCATGTGTTAAAACTCAAAATTTTTTTTTTTTTTTTTTTTTTTTTTTTAATTTTATCAATTTTAGATAAATATACTTTTTATTATGCATAGAAAACAGTAATTACTATTTACTTGAAAAGTCCAAAATTAATGTAGTATTTGAACTTTAACACCCTTACAGAACTGTAGGGTGTAAAGTGTGTGAAGTTTAACATATAGGGTGTAAAAAATGTCAGAGTTTTTAATACAACGTATAAAACACGTTCTAAAATATTTTTTTAATTGTTAATAAATATAAAGGGATTAGCAGCGATTTGCTAATCTGAAACATCAAAAAATCATCCATATCATATGTTGATATTTGTTGTGGAATACTATGGCAAACATAAAGCGAGTTGTTGGCTTGGGATAGCAGCGATAATGCGATGGAATTGAAAAACTACCCCCGATGGAAATGCATTTTTAAATCCGACCTAATCAGGGATAAGTGTGTACAATGCATATAAACTGCTTAATGTTGCAACAAACACAAATACTAAAAAAATGGAGAAATTTCACCACCACCCAGAACAGTTCCACATTGTACTAGTACCGGTAATCGAAAATTTTCGAATGTTTTAGAGAATTGTGGATATTGAATGGAATGCATATCCTAATGAAGGTAGCGCCAACAAAAAGCTGCTGTTTGATCTCAAAAACTAGTAAGTGCCAAATGTTAACCGTTAAGTAAACAAACAGGGTAGGGGAAAGGAGGCATGTTCTGACATCTTTAAAAGGTATTTTTAAAATTGTCATTTTGGTCAGATTAAAATTCGATTGTCATTTTTTCTGGAAAATACGATGAGGTGTAGTCGATCATTCAAAAATGCAAATTGCATATTAAAAAACCAATTCATAATAATTACTTCCATAACCATGTTTGAATCTCGATCGTAAAGTTGTACGGTCATTTAACAGACGGAACTAAACTCTCGCAATGGACGGGATCATGAAAACAGAACTAGGCGAATGACTAATCGAGCACCTGCGACTGACTGTCTCTTTTCAGTTATATTGAAAAAATCTCGTTCCTACAGGGCTTAGTTCAATACACACCTTTAGTAAATCATGTACTTTTGGAATAAATTATGAATTCAAAATTTTGGGGTTAGTGGATTAACCCCGCTGCAAAAAGTGGTAAATTTCCAGTAACGGTCAGTAGCTCTGTTAACGTTCGATATGTGCACGGCGCCCTCCAACCGTTCAGCCCTTGGAATAAATTATTGCTTCAAAATCCGTGGGGTTAGTGGATTAACCCCGCTTTGCAAATAGTGTATTTCCATAACGGTCAATTTAGCTCTGTGTAAACCGGTCGATATGTGCAAGAGCGCCCTCCAACCGTTTGAAGCCCTAATGAAGACCCCCGATTGACATTTATTTAGAACATTGTGTTTACAGGTTAAAATCAGTGTTTTTAGATGTCTTCAAACAATTCATGTTTATTTTAAAGAATATAAATAAATAAATTGGTCATTCTCTGTGGGCACACTGGATCCAGAACTTCACATGTCACGGTATAAAACCACCCCATACCCATTGTGGTCAGTGTAATGGGTGCCCTCCCTCTGGCGACGCCTTGTCAAATTGCTTTGTGTGGTTTTTAATCTTCCTGTATAAACAAGAAAACAAGGCGATATGCCTGAGTTCATAGTTGGAACTATTAAACTTCCAACACCGGACAGGGAATTGGAGACTTCAAATCAGGAGATTTAGTTAATAAAAGAAATTCCTTGGCATGGTATGTATTGCTTTTATTCTAGGAAGGGGGAAATATGCCCCCACTCCTCACATGATTTTCGGCTTATCATGATCTGTGATATTGTATCAATGTGTGAAACAGTAAATGAAGTTGGTAAAGCGCGTGTGTGAACAAGCTATTGTCTAGTGTTGATCAGCAAAATAGTGTTGGGTAAAGAACTCGAAGACGATGCTTAGCAAAAGGCACACATTTTTTGGCCAATCGCTTCAATGCAAAATTGGGTCCGTGTTAAAGATACAAAGCCGTGCAATCATTTTGATCATGTGCTTGCATTCAAAAGGATATGTGGACACGTGGTGAGGGTACCCAAGCTAAAATAATGTTAAAGTGATGTGCTGCTAGAGCTTGATTTCATTTTATGTTTTTGTATACTGGTGTTTTTAATGAAAATAAATAGTACTAACATCCCCGTACAGCAAGGAAATAATTCTACATGCAAAAGGGAATATTTATAGGAAAGTCTTTAGTTTCCAGCGGATTAAAAGGCAATTTGCGTAATTGGTATAGACAAGGTGGTATCGGAAGCTGAAGTCCGACTGACTCCAGCAGCAAGATACGGCTGACGTATAGTAATCTGCTTGGAAACACTTATGTACACTCGTTAAAATACTGTCACTGACCCGTTGGTTGGGTTTTAAATAGTAAAAGTCCGACTTGTGACGAAGTCAGACAATTCCCGGTGTAAAAGAAATGAGTGTCCCCCATGAGATAAATGTCCTAGCTACCATGCAACATGTACGGAATAAACCGTGACTTTGTAGACGAGGCCATTTCGGTACCGTGCTGAACAAATTAGCATACAGCCCTCGTGGAGAACACAATAGGACAATGGGTGGTAGGACTCTCAGTCACACGGACCTGTAATATATGACACCGGGCCGTGGGTATCGTGGCCATCAAATTGCACCAAAATTTAACTTTAAGAAATCACTCTCTAAGAAACAAAGTAAAATTGACATGAAGTTTCAAATTTGTACTCAAAATTTCTATTCCAATGCATTCCTTTCTCAAACAATTTACAATTTCCAATGTTTTTTGCACAGAATATTTCTTTGAATTTGAAACTTGCGTACCAATGTCTAATTAAATCCACTGGCAGAGGCAAATGTCGCCAAGACATATGACGATAAAATTAAACAAAGGTACGCAACACATTAATCCCCCTAAAAGTGGGCCCACAAACAAATATAATTTTATGCAACACCATCATTCAACATTTACATATGAAGAACAAACAAGTTCAAGACCTTGTTGGCAAATGTTTTCAAATCACAATTTAACCCCCCCCCCGAAAAGATTTCTTCCGTGACCCAAAATCGGAAACCTACAGACGGACAGTAAACAATTTAATATATCATCACAGCATAACTACATACGCAACATGCCATGATTTCGCCTGCCAAAATCCAGCAACACTTCATACTGATGCCGAAACTAATTTCTAAAAATTCCAAAAATAAAGCCCAATGAACTTGGAGCAAATAACATGACAAAATGTTTACTATTTTCAGTTGTCCTTAATACTGAACTTTCTCGCCCAGCAGAGCATACAGCTGACACTTTTAGAAAAGACACACCTGAACTTATTTGCTAAACCTGAATGGTTGTTACAAGGACTTCTTTCTGGACTACTTAATTAACCTTTTTTCAGTAGCCGATGCCACTGCAAATGATCCAGTTTGCACAGAAAGAGTTTCAAATAAAAATCAAAACGTCCCTACTTTAAAAAACTGTCTGCACACCAGTGCCAAATTCAACACAGCACAACATCAGACAAGGGCTCAGCTCAACATTTCATTCTAAACAATTGTCAAGCCCGTCACATCAATTCAATGTAACAAATTCACTTAATTCCTACACTAAATTTTACAGTTCTTAACTCTGCCCGCCTTTCTATTTACAACGTATCCTACATTAAAAACTAAATTACCTAATTACTAAACTACAAACAAGATTTGGCCAGGGAAGGGGAAAAAATTATTAATTTAAGCTAAAATTTGGAAACTGTTGAAAAATACAAGGTGAAATAAAATTGCCAACAACACTTCTAACTCACATACATCAAACTTTATCCTCCCCTTTCCATTCCATCGCATTCACAAAGGTTGGAAAAGTGTTGGCTCACACACTGCAATCACGTACACACATATCCTCACAAGCTTACCATCCCAAGCACACTGACCAAAAATGGCACTCCAAATACATACAAGCACAACACAAAGACAACCAGGAGCCATACGTAGATGTCAGCTAGAAGAAATGAAGTGGACAGGGAACAGTAGCAGGAGTGGGCCAGAGGAGAACATAAAAGACAGGTTTAACCCTAACAAGATTAGAGTGGCTCCAAGGAATACGAAAAGGAAGATTATAAAATCAAAGCTAGAGGAAAAAGTTGGTGACTACTAACTCAAATTTGTGACAAAAAATTTAAAGATTATCTTTTCTGAAACAGCAGGCAAATGCAGTTTCTACAACGCATGATGGTGTCTTAGGGCTAGACCCCGACTATCTTCACAACATAAATCTGGTACGTTGAGTTCATGGTAATATCCTGGATATCACAAAAACACACGAGACGCCCATTGACTATCTATTAAAGATATAAGAGTAAGAAACATGGGCCCAAATTACCAGATGTACACGTGTCATAATGGTTGTTGAGACCGGACCAAAGCAACACATCAAAAAGACTATAACATCTAACTGCATACACAAATTGTCAGTGGACGCTGACATGTTTATCAGGAGTGCAATGGTTTTGGGGTTGTATAAAATTATAATAGGGCGTTTGATATTAAGAGTGTTTAGGTGCGCATGGCTACAGAGCGCAATAGTCTCTGTAGCCATGGCGCGTATTTTTCATGGGTATTATGTTTGATAAGATTATATTTGCAGGGAAGTTTCTGGAGTTTTGAGTTATGCACGTAAATTTACATAAGCATGAGTGATGTGAACTTCAATATTTTTTTTTCTTAATTTTATCATGATATTACTAAGATCTTTTGAACAAAGGTTTTAAGAGATGATTTTTTAATGCCCGGGACCGGCAGACTGCCATAGTAATGCATGTAGCAGTGTCACAATTAACCGTTTGGAAATCCCGCCATCCCCAAATCGAGCAGATCGTGTCCTACCCTCCCTGTACGGAACGTCTCACATCGTGATCGATTACGCGGTGACAACAGAGATACAGAATGCTTACTGCTTTGGCCGTTATGTAGTTTATAAACGGTACGATATGAATGAGTTTTGGTGTCCTTGTCATGTACCATTTCACTTGTCAGGTATCAGATATCAGTTGTTTGCTCTTCGGGGGCGACCGATATGTATAAATCCGACTATGTTAAATCAAGGTCTGTACATGACCCCTCTGCCCACAGTGCTATTATTTTTTCCAAAAGACCCCGTGTATTATGTCTAACATACAAAATTACCCTTTTCCCTACTGATTAAAAACCGACGTACGATGACGATAATCGGATTGCTTTTTCCAATGTAGGGTTAGTACGTCATTTTTAACCTAACTGGGTCCCCCTAATGCAAAATAAGAAACCAATCAATGCCGTTACGTCAACAAATCCTTATTTTTTCCAAAAATTGGCTGTTTTCCCATATCAATTCCTTTTTAAGATGTCAACATCTGTATATTGTTCTTTAATATTCTATTCATTGTCCCCGCATGAATGTGAAAAAGAGGGCCATAAGTCCTAAAAACTGAAAACATAGTCACCGGCTAAATACCTTACCGTTGACTGAATGAGCAGACGGTCCCCGTGGTTGTTTTAGCAGGCTACAGCCACTTGCGCGCGGCGCGGGGGTGCTGCGTCCAGATTTTAAGAGTATCAATGCAACAAGACGCTGAACGTCGTGTTCGAGTAGGTTGGTCTTGTATCAAAGCTTGTATATAACTGTACATTACCAACAGTCCATGATATTGTACCCAAGTAAGACCCAACAGGTAATACATAAAGTATGCATCATCAAAGGTCCCCATATGGAGCCACTTTGGCTCCAATTAGCGATTGCCGTCTTCTTTGCATTTTTTCCTGACGGATATGACTTCCATCACAAAGTCCAGAGGAATGCATCAAAACGTGTCAAAATGGGCTTGTAATCGCCATAAAACAAAAACTTATTTGTATAATTTATGCAGAATTACAATTTTGCCCATAAGTACCATGCACCTTTTAAATATGGGGCTACTGTGCATTTTTTGATAAATTCACACAGAGTTAAAGCACGTTCCCGAATATTTTTTGCTATAGGGCATCGCAGATTTTCTCAGTGTACGTACTGTGACAATGGAAGGCCTTAAAGGTGCTATGAGATATTTTCAATTCATCCATACTTCTTTGATATGTAGTGATGTAATGTAGATTAGACACTAAATAAATCCCCCACCTTTAGTAGGCTACGAATACCTAAAGATTAAATCAAAAGGTGTGTTTTTAATGCTTATATTTCAATAGATAAATAGAAATGAATTTTTCCTATTGCTCCTACATGAGATTAAGAAATTTAAATTTTTTTTTTGTACCAAAAATAGTATATAATAGTAAAATATAAAGGTGTACAAATTTTTGCTTTTACACCAATACAAAAATTGAGAATTTCCCATTTTTCGGGAGATCTGTTATTTGAATTTCCGTTGCACCTTAAATCTTACTTCCCATCGTGTTGAAAAAGTAATACTTTTAATCAGGATTCCAATAAGACCATTTTTGAGATACGAGCGATAGTTTTAGAGTTTATTATTGCAAACGCTAAAAATAGCCCAAAAACAAGGAAAGGGTACAACTGGGACAAGGACTGTTTGATTGATGCCGACTAATATCATGTATTTACAGCGTTATAAAATGCTTAATAAGGATCTTTACTTAAACAAAAAAACACACAAAAAAAAACAAACAACAATGAAATTGTTTTTGCGTACTCCATTCAGCCATTGCTGGATCCAAATCCATTTCCGAATCCATAATTTGGGAGTCTCATAACCTCCGCTACTCGGATAACCAAAGGTTGTAAGCTGCGCTCCCTAGGCACTAGCTGCGCTGGCCCCCCCTTCACCGGCTGCCCCGCCGCTCCATGCGGATCCAACTCCCCAACCAGGTACGCCCTTTTATAAATCCTATATCAGCCAATATGCAAGAACACCAATAACAGCTGCACAGCATAGCGCGATGGCACCGGAACCAAGTCCTATGAGTATAATTGGAAGATATATTGATAAAAGAGATAAATGTATAAGATACGGATAACAGATAGTAATATGAGATGATAACGTGATGATAACGCGATAATGATACATAATATTATATCATTATCTTAATAATAACGAAAACAATGAGATAATATGAGATCTAACAATTCAATGACAATAAGATGCGATGATAACGAGGATAATTAGATAGTGATGTCAATCAACGGCAGCTGTAACGTTGGTGATTCATTGAAAATATACTATTGGTTGAACAACATAACAGACTGGTCTCATAAAAACATACAATCAAACCCACAATTATAAAAAATATAAACTGTGCATTTTTGCCAGATATTTGGACTTTATTTGTTAGAACAAGATCCGGACTAAATCCTCGTCTGTATTCCATCCAATTTGATGGACCCAAGCGGAGATATTGTCCAGTTGAACACAAATGATAAACACCACTTGGTCCAGTTTCACATGACGGTTCAAGAAACTAAGGTATATTTCGTGTACATCAGTGTTGCTTAAACCCTTTTTGTTGTTCAAACAAACGAATATTGTACAGATCATAGTGAAATGCATGGCCTAATCATATATTATTTTTCAGTGAAAGCACCAAATTGTTTTGTTGTGGGTGAATGAGGGACTCACTCCCAGGGGACAATAATCATGAAAGTCATGGAAAGTTGGGAATTGACTACTGAAAATAAGTAACCCGTATACAAGTCTGCTGAGGGATGGACAACGCTCTAAGTGTGGAGGGGACCATTTCCTTTCCATATTTCCCTCTGCCTCCAAGATGACAAGGAGGAAATGATGAAAAAAAGAGCAATAAAGGAAAGGATGGTTGGTGTCAAAGGTTCGCAGTTTACTTTCAACCAAGGGTTGTTTTTATGGTTCTACCTTCCTGCTGAAATCGGGAGTAAAGCTGAGGGAAAGAAAACAAGACTGTTTGGCATTTAATTTCCCAAGGCTACATGTATTTATTAGTATGCGAAATATAAAAGTGATTATAAATTATGTTATTACCTCGAAGCAGCACTTCTATAACACTTGTCATTTGTAATTTTCAATAAAGAATGTCTTGCAGGTTGATTTCAATGGTAAACTTTGGTGATATCAGATAAGCCGAAAAACTGGTGTCCCAAAAGGTTTTTCAACTGTCTAGATAAATTAGCCATAACTCATGAACCGGACCCCCAAATACCACCCAACTAAAAATTCTCATGAAAGCTGGGAAACACTCCTATATAAAAGAGAATCAGTAATAAAAACTCCAGTTGAGATGAACTTAAATTGTGGCAAAAAAAATAATCTTTGTATATTTTTTTGGGACAGTCTTATACAGTTGCCAACTTTTAATTTTACATACAATATAAAAAACACCAGTCTCAACTGATGTGTGCAGGATAAAAAGACCGAGACAGAAAACAAACAACGTTTCGGACACTATAAAAAGTCTTTATCAAGACACTGAGGAGGATGGCACTACACCAAGCGATGACCAGAAAAAGCAGAGTGCACTGAAATAAACAAGTAGAAAAGAAATACAAGTGAAACTGGATGAATAGAAAGATTAAAAGGACACAAAAGAAAAAGAATTACAAATGCTGGCAGTGCAGGATAGGCACAAAAGACATTGACATGACACTGTGACACAAACTGGTAACAAGAAGTGCTCAGAAAAAGGCAAATCCAGGAAAGAGCTTGGATGGAATAAATAAAGTCATCCCAGATTTTATTTCTCTCAGATTTGATATTATGCCATATGGAGGGTAGTGGTTTGTAGGACTGCTATTCCAGTGTTGTTCAATGGGTCAGTGACTTCGTGTTTGAATCCAGGTTTGGATGGTTTGTTTGTCAATAGCAATGCAGATGAGATTCATCTGCATTGTGTCAGGGAGAATTTAAAATGTTTAGCGACAGTTTGTTGCGTTTGGGCTGTGTTTATCCGCTCACAATGCTCAAACGTTGGTTTTTAGTGGTCGTTTGGTTTTTCGCCAACATAAATTGTTTTGACCACTTTTGAATGTAAGGAAGGTAGACAACATTGTATGAATTACAGTTAAGAGCATATTTGATTTGGTGTGTTAGTGAATTGGTGTGGGTATGCTAAACGTTATAACTGGTTGACCGCTGTGTGTGAACCAGGCCATCTTCATGATTATTTATTGTTGCATGGCAGTACATTTCATACACGGCGTTGAACCAACCCTTGGGGGAGATGTGTGAGAGGGGAAACCGGAGAATCGAACAAGTAGATTTCTTGAGGTTTTTAGGTGCTCCTGTATAAAAGCTTGCTTTATGCACAGGAACATTGGAATTGGCGCCCTGCACATTTCTGAAGAATGAAGAATCGGGCATTAAGTATGGAGATACCACCCAATACTAGGCAGGCAGGATGAACGCCAAACACTAAAGGTCCCGGTACTTGAAGTGTTGGTCAGAGAAGACTTAGGTTGGAGGGTCAGTGGTACGTGTTGGAATAGCCCGCTTTTTAAGTTCGTGTTCAACTTTAGAGTATGGGTATCCCCTATTATACAGTTGGACTCGAGATCTGCAAGTCTTTCTTCCAGTACTTCATCCGAAGTACAGAGTCTTAGTAGACGGAAAGCAAGACTGTATGGAAGACTTGTTAGTATGAATGGTGGTGACTATGATGCCAATGTTGTAGAATTGATTGTGCCTTATTCAGTTGGCTTGGTATATAAGTCGGTTGACATGGTGTGTGAGCCCCCTTTGATGATGACCTCCACATCGAGGAAAGGAATACTAATCTCAGAGTATTCCGAGGTAAATTTAATAGATGGATGGTAATGTGGGAAAGTCAACGAATTTGTTGAAGGCATCGATGCCCTCTGACCACAATATGAAAACGTCATCGATGTAACGTAACAAAGAGATAAGGGTTTATATGGGCTGTCCTGTAAAAGTGTTCCTCCAGGCGTCCATACAATAGGCCGGCCATAGAAGGTGCGGTCTCGTGCCCATCGGCCGTATCAAATATTTGAATGTAATGGTTATCTTCAAGAACCAAATTATTTAACGTAAGGATGAGCTAAGAAAGTTGGAAAATCTGTCTCTTTGTTGGGTGGTGGTATTATGAGTGAATAGAGGAAAAGAAAGATGGCTTCAATGCCTTCGTCCATGGGAATATTGGAATAAAGAGTGATGAGATTGGACGTCAATAGTGCTAAAATGGTAGTGGGTGGAAGGGTCATTGTTGATTGACATCTTCCAAACGTCTCAAAAAGTCACTGATGTCCTGTGTACCTATGATGAAAGGTAGGGACATGGATTTTCAACTGTAGATCACATACCAAGATATCTTTTTGCTGTTATTTAATTTTACAGTTGCCAAAAGTTGTTGTAATTGTATGATAGTTTACAGACTTATCTCACTTTTAAACCATCCCTGCAAATTTATAATATTGTTCTCCTTCGGGAGAAGCTTGCCAGTGTCTTGAATGAATCAGGAAGAAGACAGGCGGTTTAGGAGATATTTTTTACCACGTGGTTCCTATTCCGTGTGGCATGCTGAACAGGACTTATACACAGTTTGTGAGGAATGGGTTGTCCACTTTATTTACACGGCTTCTCACGCGCCATTCAAACCCCGGGGTATACGGCCATCAGAGAACGCCCAGACCGTAGTCATGTCAGGGGATGTTTGTCCAATAAAGTGCTGCACAATTAACAAAATTACGCTGGTTATAGGCTACCTATTAGCGGCCACAGTGAGATGCGGTTTCACCAGGTAGCGTTCAAATTCCCGTACTTCAATAGTTGTCTTCCCCCAAAATCTTCAAGGTCGAACACTCCTATGCAGCTAAGATGAAGCTATTATATATACTGTAATGGTGCTGGGTGGTGTGTGACGGCAATATCATAAGTGCCAAGTGATGAAATAATGTGGAGAAGAACATCGTGACAAAAAACCCAATTGTAAATAAAGCGAAGTCAAAGGTGAGTTAGAAGACAAATGCAGCACCTTAGGGGTGCGTGAAAAAGACTGGTAAATGTTACAAGCAGTTGGATTTCCACAAAGGTAGCTGCATCTCTTTGATGGCAGACAGGGCGACTTCCTGGAAGGCTGCAGAGACGGTTCGTAGGGTATTTTATATGGATAAAAGGAGCTACAGCATGGAGAGTACTTCAGCTGGTGATCGTGTCTGCCGATGAATGATGCAGGATGATAACAATGGAAATGGATGTTGACACGTTTGTGCTGGTATTGTATAGCACATTGCATTGGTGAGAATCGTCTGGTGTGGAATAATTCCCAGCCCAAGGTTTAAGGATGTTGTTTTTCTAATAACCCCTAAGAAAAGCGATCAGCTGCTCTGCTCAAGGCGGTTTTTTTCATACCAATGTGTGAGGGCTCCAAGCTTCAGACGCATATTCATTTCCAGTTGTGTCGAACTATGGTTTTGGTATGTCTTTGCTTTAACATATTGCTTACATGTGATAGGGTGCCAAGTCAATATTCATTCATGACATTACCTAAATTGATTGAACTACGGGTTAAGAATTATTTTGTAATGCACGGGGACCGTCGAGACTACCGAAGATAATGCACGTAAGAATTCCATTATTAACGTTTTGAAATCCCAAGTGCCCAAATCGAGCAAGTCATGCCTGCCCCCCCCCCCCCGAGTGTTTTATCATACTTATAAGATTAATCAATGTAATATTAATACAACTGAGATAAGAAGTTGAAAATGTTGTCTTTAGAATATAAGTAATAACAACATGATATTAATTTTCTGTCGTGCACGACAGAAATTCGTATCCTCAAAAAAATCTCCACCTTCATTTAAACAAAAGCGAACGTTTTTACAAAGTATTTCGGATAACTTACCATCGGCCGGCGGCTCAGTTGGAGGAGTATCATTATCAACGATGGCAATGGTGGTTTTAAGGCTTGTGAAATAACATCAGAACTGCCGAATCCATGCTCAAAGTCAGTCAAAACCTGGTTGACTTATATTCATCATCATCAAGAAATTTGATCGTAATAGGGATCGAACTGACGATGCCGGTTAGCGTAAAGCTTGTAGCCCCTGCTGTATCGACACCATTGACGGCTGACTTGAGGTTGGAGTATCCATGCAGGAGAAATAAACACATGTGTTATAGACAGCCATGGATACCGTTCCTCAAAACCACCCATTTTGAATATCCGTGTCTACCTGTTTTTTTAATTTTTTGTAACAGAAAAAACAAACAAAACGAATGTACGTTCTTATATTGTAATTTTAATTCTCTCTTTCTCTCCCTCCCTTCATTCATCTTTGCCAGTTTCATATTTTTTCGGGGGGGGGGGGGTGGTGTGGATTTTCCACAAGTGGACCTTTTTCACAAAATGTGGACCTTGTCACAATAAAAGGGGTGTAAATTTTGCAAGTGACCTTTTTGCCCAAATATTGGCCCTTTTTTAACCATAAAAACCTGAAACCCCTATTTTTCCTACTCGCTTTTCGCTCGCACAGATCATTTTTGTGGCCCTTTTGGAGATTTGGGTGGGTACAAGCAACTCGCCACCCCCTGGCTACGTCCCGTTTGTACTCCATCGGTCTATATATATAATATCTATCTATATATATATATATATCTATCTATATATATATATATATATCTATATCTACATCGCTATTCTAATTCTATATATATGTATCTATATATATACTGAATCCTGCAGACATTACCGGTTTCGAACCTTTTGTTTTCATCAGTTTCTCATCATATACATGTATATATATCTATTTATACATTAATATATATATATATATATTATAATATATATATATATATATTGTCGCCCACATCACATCCTGTCGATTTTACAAAACACGTGTTCCGAGAAAGTCCGCAATTCACAATCTACCGCGACATTTCATTCTAATATACGATAAAACGAAGCATAAAAAAGCCTCTAGATTTTACTCTTTAGAAGAAAACATTTTAACGTCCATATAACCATAATCTAATTTAAAACTACACTTCTATTATCTTAATTAGGCTACACACGTTCTAAGTTTGTATTTGAAATCACCAATAAAG
>JAMKCH010020565.1:0-30940 GCA_023653785.1 Ophioderma brevispina | reverse complement strand
CCCTACTTGAAAGGTCCGCTCGCCCGTAAAACATTTTTTTTTCGTCGCCTTATCGGTATGGCAAACTGCTCAAAATAATACCTGCCTGCAAAAACATAGCCATCAGGTTTAAAGTATAAGCTTTGTTTATCACAACAAGTTTGAGTGTGTATTTTTTGTATATTTCTTTAAAATTTCCAATAATGTTCTGAGCGTCGGTACTATAATGACTTTTCGGTGCCATCCCAGAAAATGACGTCAATGCAAAGTCGATGTATTTAATGTCAACCGTCGTAAATTGTTTGGTTTAGGATTGTATATAACATATTTTGTTTTTATGACCATCTGCACTGACGTTCCACCATGTAAAAGCAGATTGATGTTATCTATAAAAAGTGTAAATTACTGTTAGATTGTCCTCCATTTTGTGATTTAAATATTATTTTACTTCTCTATGTAACTCAGATGATTTTTCACGGGAAAGGTTGCTAGCTTTTTTGTAGTATATTGTGCAATAGATGAACAGATTTCCCCAAAATGCTGAATTTAGAAAAGGAGTTTTGATCTGCAGAAATGGTAGATATGTGCAGTACATAGTGCCAGAATTTATTATATTTTATATACCACGTGAGCGAAAACCTATAACTTTTCTACTGTCGTCTTTGAAGCCAAACGTGCTGGGAATCGAAATAGGATTCCAACTTGTGGTCCTCAAAGTGGATATTTGCGACAGATAGAAATTGCGGTGATAGTTTTTACAGATATACTGATATATATGTCGTCAAGGAACAACCCCCTTGAACTGCAGGACAAAGTCATCTTCAGGACTAAGAAGATTCCCATGGATTATGTGAATTTATATAACTTTGCATGTTGTCATATCATCGTTGAACTACAACGCTTCTTTTAATTTTGGACATAAGTCGTGACATCTGAGTGAACTTGTAAGACTGTCAAATCTGAACATTGAGTGTATCATATTGAATTGTAATTGTGTATTTGGACATCCCAATTGAACCAATCAATGTGATTAAAATCATTATAAACGCGTGTTATAACATACAATTCAGATCATTTGTGCATAAGGCTCATTTAAAGTGTACTTCTGACCTTAGAGTCCATGAGACATCGTAACAATTACCATATTCGTAGCTTTTATCGTAGTCGTAGACTGATTGTCACATTTGATGCTTGCAATCATGCTGTACGATCTTTTTTCCTTTTCTGGCCAGGGGTGCAAAAAATTGTTCTTTCCTCAGGAGCAACAAGACTTTCAACCATTTCCTCGGAGCGGCGCTCCCAGCTCCCGCATTTTTTTTTGCTCCCCTGTTTCTGGCATCGATTATGCCAACTTATTACTATACCATGTATCATGGCGTCAATGGAATCATAACCAGCGAACTCTAAAATAAAGCTACTCGTTTGGTGTTCGCATGCGGTTGTGACAAAAGTTCGTCACAACTTTTGATCACTCTTGTTAAGGAACGTATCAGAATATAAAATCCTACTTTAGGTGTCAAAGTCTCTTCACGGACAGAATCCGTCATGCCTCACTAATGGTCTTCATAGGCGTAAATTCCGGGGGATATATCCCCCAATATTTTGATGAGGAGGGGTGGTCAATACGATCATCCCCCCAATGTTGATGCCCATTCATGTGTTTTTGACCCAAAAAACCTCATATTTTACAATAATAGTTTAAAAATGGTAAATTTCAGCGCGCTTCGCGCGCATTTTGTTCTAATTACAATTATATTTAACGATTTTAGCTTCTAAATGGCACAATTTTAAAGCCGCTTCGGCGGTGGGCGCATGTGGTAGTAATGGATCTTTCCAGCAACCCCATTTCATTCATAAATTTTCGTCAACCCCCATCCCCCCAATGTCAAAAAGAAATTTACGCCACTGATGGTCTTAATTTGTATAATGTGTTGGACATTAATTCTAATGGCACTAGGAGAAGGCTACGGTCCTCTTCTGGTGAAACAGCTTGTAACGCGACTTGTTATATTTTTTTTGGCGACAGATCATTCAATGTTATTGCTCCCAGGCTCTGAACAAGCTTTCCCTTAACAGAGAGGCATCTATACACCAGTGTCTTTAATTATTAAGCGGCTCCTGAAAACATACTGTTTCTTGATATTTTAAATTCTCAAGTTAATTTGGATTTGTTAGTTTATCTATATTATGATGTATTTCATGTTGTGTATTAATTTTGTATTTTAAGTATTTTTGAAAGGCGCTGGGTTCTCTGTAGAGCACCATATAAATATTTATTACCAGAGTTCACTTTATCTATTAGACAGTTACATCTCCGGTAATAACTTAACTACTTTCCTGACACATAGTCACCAGTGTTTTATATTGCTTAACCCTCGTCTACCGAAGGGGGTGGGGTGGTTACCACCCCCCTCTTCAGGTTTTTTCCCCGGCTTGCTAAAACCCCCTTTTTTGGTGCCAAATTATTTAATGTAATTGTTAATTGACATGTTCCGCTCCTTTTAATCCAAAAACAAACATCCACCGGGTATAGGTAAGATACAGGGTGATCCCAAAAGTGATGGATGGGGAAGAGAAGTACCAACATGCCTAACACAACACAGGAACATCACAGACACTTGGTTTTGTTACCAATAGATAGCTATGGTCCTCAACATGCCTAGCATTACGTCACAATGACGTCATAAAGTTTGCATGTCAGGTAGACGAGGGTTAAACTATATTCTTTAAAATAAGATTTTGATCAACCCAGATTTTTAACTTAAATACAAAATGGCGGCCACAATTTAAATTCTACCTGGATTTAAACGTATTTTTTCGTTGTAAATTCCACACAAAAACTCCGAATTTCCAATTTTAATCCACAAAATTGTAAATTGTAAAAGTAAAATTTCAAAATGGAAACATTTCCAAATGGCTGCCACAAATGCTCAACATATTGATGGATTACCTCAAGTTTATTCTTAAGGATATTATCGTAAAGTAACTGATGCATTGTTAACATCTGGATGAGCTACTAAAAAAAACATATATTGTTATCAATGTTTCATAAAATGTCGGCTATAAAGAATCCAAGATGGCAGCCATTCTTTACGTTAATTACAGTAATGTATCACTTTAACTTTATTGTGGGGTATTATTTGGTTACTCTAACCAAACTTTTTTCCTGTTGGTTTATTGCAAATTCGGCAATTCCCATTTTTTTCTCTGTTGGTATTAGTATTTTCCTTTAAGAATTCGGTACATTAGTCAGTGGTATATGATTGGTTTTATATCAGTACGTTGTAAATTGGAGTGCTTTTAATACATATAAAGCGCTTTCAGATGTTTTGTTGAAAGAATTGTTCGTTCTTTGAAACGAAATCGTATTCTAAAAAGAAATAAAAAGATGAAACTATCATAGATTGTTTTATTAAAGTTTTATGGTGATTATGGATTTTGTTTAAGTTCGAAAAGGATACTTATGCCCGAGGCGTTTTGGCAACTACTCTATCAGTACGTAAAATATGCATACATGATACGCATGATGGGATGGCCTTCCACTTGAAGCTGTCAAGGCGGGAAGCATATTATTGTGAACTAAATAGTTCTTTAACGTAACGGTGTGCACCAATATTATTTTATGTGTATCGCCTTGGTTTTGCAACTACTACAGCTATCTAATTACATAGACGTACACATGCATAAGTAGAAACACAAACACACACACACACCAAATACATACACACATACACACACACACACACACACACACCCCTACACACACATACGTACACAGACTACACACACGCTCCACTTGCATATTACATGTACGCACACACTTTCATACGCACGTACATACACGTACATCATCATCAAACTTTATTTTACATTCTAAAAATACAATATCACATAGACAATCGATAAATAACACAATTTAGAACGAAGGGGATGACCAAAAGGCGTAATGGCCTGATAGGGGTCATCACCTAAAAAAGGTTTAACCTTAAATTACCATTACTTTAAACACACAATCAACACGATATAAAGACCTCTCACAATCCCACCACAATCACAAACCAAACATAAAGAATATATTATTAAACCAAGAGGTGAGAGCATAATAATTAATAATAAAATAATAAAAAAATAACATACAAGAAAAGCCACAGAACATATCCATTGCAGTAGAGTATTTTAAAGTTTAAGAAAAGCAAAATGTAGTTCAATATCAGAGATTTTTTTGATTTTCGACCTGAAAATATTCATAGTTCTTGAGAGTTTTTCATTTTTGTTTTACTAACATTGTAGTTCTCAGTATTTCTCGTATGGTAATCATGATAGCTATGTTGTCTGACAACATAAGAGTTATGTTCTAATTGATACATATCAAATACATTTAGGAAATTATATTTTTTATAAAGAGGAGGTGTGTGACTCAGGTATTCAGTATTGGGGATATAATTCTTAATGCGCATTTTTGCAATTTATATAATTGTTTTGTCAAGGTATATATTATTTGCATAATTGCATTACCCCATACAACGATGCCATAGTTTATATGGCAATATAAGGGTACAAAGGGTAGAGTATAAGGAATATAGAATTCGTTCTGGAACAAAATGTTTGAGCTTATTCAGTATACCTATACCCCTAGAGATACTTTTAGAAATATTGATATCTCCATGTAAGATTTTCATCAATCATTATTCCAAGAAATTTTGTACATGTAACTCGTTCTAATTTGAAATTGTCTAAATTAATATCAAATGTTTCATCTTTAATACATGATGTTTTTTATGTGTACCAAGTAACATAAAATTCGTCTCGCTCGCATTCACAGACAGTTTATTGGCCTTAAACCAAATACTAACCTCTAGCTCTTTTTTATGAGATCCGACTTATTTAATGTATTCTGATGAGAATATGTTATGGTTGTGTCATCAGCGAACAAGACAAACTTAATTAAGGTAGACACATTTATAATATCATTCACATATAAAATAAATAATAATGGACCTAATATTTACCCCTTTGGTACACCACATGTGATTTCTTTTAAAGTCGGATTTGCACGAATTGAAGTACACATGTTGTGATTTGTTTTTGAGATAGCTTTTGAACCAGCTCAAAACAATGCCCCTAAATCCATACAGTTCTAATTTATGCAGTAAGATGTCATGACCAAATGCATCAAAAGCTTTTGAAAGATCGAGGAAAATACTAACAGTGATTAATTGTTTTCCACAGATTCGCAAACTTTATCAATGAGTTCAAGAATAGCCATAAAAGTAGAATGTTTCGATCTAAATCCGAATTGTTTATTATTAAGAAATTTGAATATTTGAATATATTCTGTACATCGGTTGAAAACAAGTCTTTCAAGTATTTTTGAAAAGTATAGGTAAGACAGATGCAGGACGATAATTGGAAAAAAAATTCCAAATCATATTTTTGTAAATGGGTATGACCTTTGCTATTTTAAGACCATTTGGAACAATACCTGTAGAAATAGACAAATTAAAAACCATACTAAGTGGGGAAGTGATTTCACTGGCGACTCGCTTCACAATGTAATCTATATTTACCTAGTCAACTATGGCGTTGACTTTGGACGCCATCTTGAATATCGTGTTTTTATGTACATAATACTTGTATTTATATTAATCACTGTGTGAAATAGCTAAACTCAAATCGATGTCCTTTATATCTCTAACGTCCCAAAAGAAAAATCTGACGATCACCGCAAAAAAGGAAGTAGCGTTATTTTTCTTGTTAGATCTAGGGACAATTTCCCCAACCCAAGGCAAGTGTTCGCTCGGTGATTTTTTTTTTCAAAAGTGCGTTTAAATGCAGTTACGGAGACGTATAGGGATATTGAAAATATTAACTTTGTAATAAAATTCCGGATCCGGAATTCTTGTTGTAAACTACATCAAACATGTTTACTACATGTTTACTACATCACTTGGAATTGAGCCTTTTAGGTGGCTATCTTTAACTCTAGTTGACTATTTTAAATTAATACAAAAATATGTTTCGAAACCTCTGAGTCAGCCTTTAATCTCGCGTTTACAGTGTCTCGTGACTATAATGACAATGTCTGTGTACCTTTAACACAGTTCAACAGACGTAAAACTACATTATGATTTTTGGGCACGTTCATATTGATGGATTTTTGCGGGTAGATAGTTCTGTAAGCTGTTTATATGAACATTTATGTTAAATTGATATTCCCTATGTTATTGGTAAATATTCTTATTAAAACCAAAACGAAACAAAGAAACAAACAAACAAAATGACGTCACTCCTTTAATTTTGTCGATGAGATAAGTATAGAGAGCTCGCTCGGGAGGTACGTGCGCATTCCTTGAATAAGGTACATAATAAACCACAAACTCTTTGTATATAATATCATTCAGCTGGGTGGGATGCGAGTAAATGAGAAGGACGAAAAGTGAGTTGACAAGGTTAAAATGTGAGTTAATTGCCAAGGGCGAAAGTTATCGGATAGGGACAATTGGCGCTACATGGTGAACAGCATCTCGGCTGCGGCCGCTAGATAGATATAAATAGAAAGTCATCAACTCGTATTTCGCCCTTTAAACTTACTATCTCATTACATTGTAAGATCATCTTGTAAAGGAAGTTTGCCTTGGTATTGTTATCAAAATGTATGTCTCGTGACTTCATAAGATTTTTTCATCAAATTAGTTTTAAAAAGTCAATTTTCCCTGAAGAAATATAAAAAAAATGAAATGAAATGAAAGGTACGCATGCGTATCACCCTCGGGTTTGTCACGCTAGTGAGATTCGGCCCAACAATTAGTGGCAAAGAAAATGCTGGACTCGCCTCATTGCGGCGCCATTCATGATTATTTGTGAGCTTGGTTCACTGTAAATTCAGTGTTTAGAAAATTAAGTCAAGATTCGTGTTTAGGTAGTTAGTCTTTAGCATTTATATAGATGCCTAATATCTTTAAATTCTAAAAATGTGCTTCGAAATTAAACACTTAGAAATGTTTGTGTTTAATAGTGGGGAAATGCTAAAATCTTATCTAAGCACGAATCTTGTCTCCATTTTCTAAACACTGAATTTACAGTGTTGTGTGTTTGAGCCTGACATTGGATACATAATTGTATGTAGTGAATATTAATTTCATGATCATTGCTGTTGTTGTTGTTTTGAGAGAGAGAGAGGGAGAGAGACAGACAGACAGACAGACAGACAGATAGCCATACAGACAGACATATTTAGAGCCGCCATGCATGCTCGCAGTTATAGCTATAGAGAAAAAATAAACCTCGGCGTTGAAACCTCGGCCGTTACATGTTTAGAATTTAAAAAAAAATATTACTTAATAATATTTTTGATGACTTTCAGATCTTGTTGACAACTCGTTTGCAGTCTTGCATCATAGTCGCATGCCCGTGTTCATTATTACAAACAATCCTAAACCGTAATTGAAATATCGCTTCCTTTTGATTAGACAAACGTGTCGTCCATGAAATCGACGCAACGTTAGTCATTTATTTTGCTATCTACTGTACACGTACTTGTGAACTTAAGGCAACCATGTCGTTATTAACATATATGGTAATCTTAAGCAATTTTTGATTTATGTGGTATCTACTACGTGAATCAAAAAAAAATGTGCAAGGATTAAAGATGATCTTGACCTTAATGCAATCACTATATCATAGATTTGTTGTTGTTTTTATAAAACACATCTAATATACTTTCATTTGTTGAAAACAGGAAATAAATCGACTGAAAAATACGATAGATATGGCGGGTTTTGTAAGCACACCCCTTTTTTCGCCATTCCTATGGAATTTACACACATTAAACCTGTGTTTGTGAGAATGTACAATATCATGATGCCTTTGTCAACTTAATAAATGTAACATTTTCTTGAATATTTCAACTGCGGATTAATCAATGAATCTATTTGTACCAATGTGCCAAGTGATATGACAATCCAAACACCAATTCACCTGTTGCAGAGCAAGAAACAAGATCTTCCCATTGTTTAGGATATTGCTAAGAGTTTAGTCCCTTAGCTTGTATCTATACCTGGATTACGGTAGTAGTGTTGAAAACCCTTTTCATTTACACGTCAGGATTAATTGGGTGAGGTTTTGTGTGAACATTTAATTCCTTTTAAGGGTTAATAAAGGATATTATGGCTTTCATATAGGTCAATTAAACAAGATAGCAAAGGTCATCATTACTTTCATAATGCTATACC
This sequence comes from Ophioderma brevispina, assembly GCA_023653785.1. Classification (NCBI taxonomy): domain Eukaryota; kingdom Metazoa; phylum Echinodermata; class Ophiuroidea; order Amphilepidida; family Ophiodermatidae; genus Ophioderma; species Ophioderma brevispina. Next base: position 22,730 of record JAMKCH010020565.1, on the reverse strand, counting down.
CGTATATCGTACATTAACGAAATATCTTGCTTAACTGTATAAATCCCGTTGGAATGGAGGGAAAAAAAGTGTGATTACAAAATTTGTCATATCAGGCTTATTTTTCAGTCGATTTCTTTCATTTTTTCAAAACTTGGAAGCATATTAGATTTGCTTTATTAAAACAACCAAAAATCTATGATTCAGTGATTTTATCAAGGGCAAGGTCATCTGCAATCCTTGCACAATGTTTTTTTATTCACGTTGTATAGTAGCTTTCGCAATGAGTGAGGCCACATTTAAAGTTTTAGGTCTGTCCATTCAACGTGAGAGATAGGAGGAATTATTTTAATGGCCACAGGTAAAAAGGTTTATGTACTGATATCAATGTACGGTGTGATAACTAGTAAATAAATGTTGACCTGAAATGCATTATTCATAACAATTGGCGTTTCAATTGAAGTATCAGGAAGAAAACTTCAGCAATTATTTCACTACACTGTTAAAAATTTCCGTAAATTAAGAAAACAGATTTTCCGTAAATTTACGGAAAATCTGTTTGAGAAAACAATAACAATAAAAAACAAAAAAACATAAAAAATGTTAATTTACGGAAATATTTCAAAAATTTCTGGCAGCAATATTTCCGGACTTTTGTTTTGGTTCCGTAATTTTAAATTACGGAAAAATTATGTTAAAATACACATTTTTTTCCGTAATATGAGACAAATTTCTGTAAAATTACTGTCATCGTTCCGTTAATTGACAGAAATTTCTGTAAATTTACCCTAAAAATGTCTGGAAATACTGCTGCCAGAAATTTCCGTAAATTTACGGACATTTTTTAACAGTGTAAACGTTTGTTTTTTGAACATAACTTCCCTTTTTGACAATGCAAAATGTCATTCCTTATTCCATTTCTTATTATATCGGAGAAATAATGAACTGTTTAATCAATACACATCATAACTTAACTAAGTTTTCGTTTGGCCACCCAACTTTGTAAGGAGATTAGCGCAACGTGGATTTTGACATCATGGCCAACCATGGTATTTTTGTTATTAACAGACAATTGTAGAATTGAATTCATCAGTTTCCAGTACGCCGATTCTGTCCATAACTTTGTACCATGGCCACAATTGTATATTTAGCAAAAAAAGACTTAGGGTCCATATGACCAGGGATTGAACCCTCAATATTACCCCATGGAAATATGCAAGGACTCTCACTTAATTTGAGATCTACCATAATCCAGTTAAGCATGACGTATATGGCAAGTTAAAAATGTCATAACGCATTGGTCACAACGCGTGTTTTCTTAGGCAACGCGTTGCTCAGCTTACCTCAAAACAACGAGAGAAAAAAGCAACGGTTTCGAATGAAGCTACGCGTGACAAGGCATTAAAAGAAAAAAACCCTTGCTTTCATTAACAGCGAAGCACAGCGCGTTTGCTTTTCACTTTCCTGATTGGAGATGCTTAACAACGGTGTTTGCTATTTCACTTTCTGATTGTATGGCTTAACAACGTGTTGCTATTTCCTTTCCGATTGATGGCTAACAACGTGTTGCTATTTCACTTTCTTGATTGGATGGCTTAACACCGTGTTGCTATTTCACTTCCTGATTGGATGGCTTAGTAACGTGTTGCTATTTCACTTTCCTGATTGGATGGCTTAACAATGTGCTATTCAACTTTCTGATTGGATGGCTTAACAACGTTTTGCTATTTCACATCCTATTGATGGCTAACAACGTGTTGCTATTCCACTTTCCTGATTGGATTGCTTAACACGTGTTGGCTATTTCATTCCTGTTGGATGCGTTAACAACGTGTTGCCTATTTCACTTTCCCCTGATTGATTGGATGGCTTAACAGCGGTTTGCTAATTTCACTTTATGATTGGTTGGCTAAGCCAACATTTAGCTTTTACTGCGTGTTGCTTTTCATTAGCAACGTGGTTAAATTTCATTGCAAAGCGTTGCTGACAAAAGGTGTTTAAACATTTTAAGTTATTGAAGTCACGGGCATAAAGGGATTAAAATTCCAAAGTGCATCGATGAAGTTATGAAATATTACAATTTCTTTCCTGAAGTCAAGTATAAGTCATAAAAAGTCAAATGGGTGTGGGTGTACAATAAGCTATATAATAAAGCATGTGTAGGTCCAATAGGTCGGTTTAAGAAATCTTTCAATTCATACGCGGGCAAATTTTCAAAATGCCCTCTGAGTAATTGAAAATAGTCGCATATCATCTGTCTACTCATAGCACATAGTTTGCTATAGCTAAGATTGTCACCATGAGATGAACGTGGCTGCTAATACTTAAACAACCCTATATTGTCTGTGGCCTTAAACCGTAAATACGTCATAGCATTAAAATATGTGGATATTAGCAAAATAAGCTTTTTTGAAATCTTTTTTTTTTTCAAGTTGAATATAATGAAGTTATCCTCGTTTGAATTTGAAAGCATTAAAAAGCACCCGTACAAACGATCCTTTTACTATCTATCTGAACACTTATTTTGACTCTATCTGGTTAATTAGGCTCTTACGGATAAATGACCATTGACCGTTTGGGCTAAGAGGAAAAATTGTGACATTTCATAACTTCATTGAAAAAACCATGGATGGCACCCCCTGGTGGATTCTTCCACTAGACACCCTGGTCTATAATATGTTTTTTAGCAATGGAATTAAATTAGTACCCACTTTTCAATGCTTCTCTCCACATTCTATACGAGTAAACATTCCTTAAAACACCCTACATGCCATTTTTTGCCCACTTTTTTTTTCAAAAACACTGACTGAGCGTACCATTGCCTTGTGTTTACGGGAAGTGCTCCTAGATCCTATTATAACAAGACACAAAACGCTACCTCCCTTTTTTGGCGGTGATCGTCAGGTTGGTAGTCATTTTTTCTCTGGGGCTAAGGGATAGGGTTATTATACTCGGTTTCCTCCATAAACCATGCAAGGACAAGATGGTAATTATAATAGCGTTCAATAATACACGCTCGGAAATCGCAGATAACCTTAAAAACAACTGTTTGTTATTCATGAACCTTGAATGGAATATTCACATTATCCTGTTTTATAATCGAATGTACTGTGGCCCGTGTCTGGAGGTCCCCCCCCCCCACCCCCACACACAGAGGCACACACACCACCCGTAACTATTCTCGATGTCTCAAGCAACAGTTTCTATGATCACATTACACACATAACGGGTGATAGTAGTCTTTGGTTTGTGGTTGTGATTATTATCCACCCATGCAGGCTGTTGACGGATTATTTGCAGGAGGCGGGGAGGGGTGCGGGTTATCCAAAATGAGACGGGTACCTTTTCCCCGGGAGGGGGGCAATCCCATATGAATGGATATGGGTGTAGCCTGGCGCTTCTCGAACCAGGGGATTCGGTTTGACGAAGACTTCAAAAATTATAGGGGTCTTTGGGAGAGAGACAGCCAAAAATGCCTCAAAACAAGGGGTTTTCAGGTGACAAATTTGGAAAGTTTTCACCAAAATGGGGTCTTTGTAGAAAAATTTTGCAAAAAAAAATATCAACCAAAATAGGGGGTCTTTGCGTGAAAAATGTTCAAAATGTCCTCCAAAATAATAATAACTATAAAAAATTTTGAAAATTTAAAAAACAAATGTCGGGATTTTTGGATGAATTTTCAAATAATGGGGTATTTGTGACAGCGATGCTGAAAATTTGAGGTCTCAACAGCCTCGCATGGGGCGTCACCTCCAAGATGGGAGTGCCCCGTTCGGGACGTTTCTAAAGAAAAATCTGCTTTCAAGAGAAAAGTCGACCTTTTGCTACTTCTTTAGACATATTTCACCAAAACCGGGATTTTTTTTTCTTAAGAATCTATATAAGGGCTCCGTAGCGCCTCGAGCTGCGCGCTGTCTGAAGGGGGGCTCGTGCCTGTGCGAACGGTGGATAGGGGTGGTTTGCTCCGGTTTTACCACTTTATGGAGCATGGCGTATAGAGGGCGCCTAAAGATACAAATCATGACCTTGTAGGCAATAGAGAAGATCCTGCATTTTTTTGTTCTGATTTTTACAGTAGTAGTAATAGTTTTGGCATGTGCCTACTAATATATCAGTTGTTAAAATTTTTCCTAAAACAAAAGAGGACAATTTGCATGGGGCCAAATAGCTGCGACCGCCATCTAAAAAGCCGCCTATTGGCGAGGATAAAAATGACGGCCAAGAATAATTTGGCTGAGAATAAAATGTCTTCTCGAACCATCCACAATTCAGAAAGACCCTTTAAACACACGTGACCTACTATACTTCGCATTATATAACGGGGATTGATGGTGTGAGAACTTGTGCTCATTTTCGCTGTGACTCACGTGAATATCCAGTGTCCCCGGACAGTTTGTCCCGTACTGAGTAATAATATTTGGGACCCATGGTTCGCCGTATCTCGTGACAAGCTTAAGGGTTTGTAACGCTACTTAAGACCCGTATCCGCAAGTTCACCTTCACGTTATATTATCCTTAGTGAATAATTCTAGAAAATAACTTGAACTGATGCAGTTTATCAATTTTTAAAAAAAAAAAAAATACAAGAATTGTTGATTCTACAGGTTGTATTGTATATTATAATAATTATTTACACACAAACACAAACGGTAAATTTTACAAGTTACGCGTACTCGCAACCGTAAAGGGTGTCTAGGTTACAATAACAACTTTGAGGAACTTGAACATGTTAAAGGTCCATGGTCCGATCGCAATAAGCCTCGTCCCCAGGGACCCCGAAATGAATTTTACCGTGAAATTTAAGGCTAAACGGATATGTTTGGGTAGGATGTTATGATGAGTAAAATGTGCCCATTTTGGTAGACCATATTAATTTTACAAAGTGCTCTATGGGATTCCCAAAATCACGTTTTATGTTTTAGCTCTCACTTAAAAAAGGGTTTGAAATATCTTGCGCGAACTTGAAGATGGGGTTTGGGGTGAAGGCCATTCTAGAAGGCCCAAGGACTATTTGATGACAAATTAAAGGACCTATTCCTTCCATTTACAAATTAAAGGGGCCATTCCTTTATTTTCCTTTAAAGGACATTCTATCATGTACCAATTGTCATTCCCTTCATTAATTTACCAATTAAAGGGTCATTCCCTCGTTTACAAATTGTGGGGCTATTACTGTATTTACCCATTTAACGGGCATTACCTTTATTTTTTTTTCAACATGTCGCGGAGCATGTTTAGAAGTTTGACCCTGTGTAAGCCCCTTGAAAGGTATTGAAAAAGTGACACCATAATTTGGGAGTACTAACTTACCATTGCAGTGATATAGAGGGCCCATACTAACTTGCAAAGGTGTCAAACCTTTTCTGCAGTGGGATGAACGCATGATGTTGAACCAGCGTCAGTGATCCCGCTCTAATAAGTCAGGCGGTGGTGGGGGCCAGGATAAGTGTTTATTTGGTCTCAACCTAACATGTAGCCCCGCATGTAGCCGACAATCTGTCTTTGCTTGGGGCAATAGAACTTAAGATTAGAAGAAAAGCGATATTTGCCAATTTCATATCTAAAATGTCTGAAATTATTGAAAATTGAGTGCGCTCTCATAGGGAAATCCCTGAGTTCAGCGGGGGGGGGGGTAGGACATACACAATTTAACCAGCAATGGTTTGAATTCAAACGGCCATCAAAATCCGGGTTAACCTGAGTGCAGTGTTATCAAAGACTTACGGTACACGGTCGGAGGCGCTCTTTACAAACTCGTTGTTGGATTTTTTCTATCACTCGATGATATTTCGTGTTTGCTCTGATAGGTACGAATTTTAGTGATGAAATACATACACTGTAGTCATAAAGTAGGAACAGTTTTTCTTCAGATCCAAACTTCAACGTATTTCTATTTGAAACATCGTAACCCCCCCCAGTTTTGATTAGAGTAGGATGAATGATTACATTAATGAGTCTCTACTACCAAAGTGAAGTGAATCCATGTACGTGTTGTCCCCCAAAAAAACGCAACCACTTGGTGCAGGCGCCATAAGTTTTAACAAAAGCATGTGACTAATTAATGTTTGTTGGAAGGTAAGATAGAACTGTTAGCTAACATATGAAAATTTCCTAAAGGTAGAGTCAATAGTTTTTAAGATTATACTCCAGAAATCAGTAAACTGCAGGACCCATTTAACCAATTAAATTGAGGCGCTATTAACTACAAACGGCATTTGTACGTTTTGCGCCCAGAACCACCAATATGCAATCTCTCTAAGTCCAACTACGATTTCCCCCTTTTTTTAAAGACATGTTATGCAACAAATATTAACATATAAATGTTTACATTGGTACTAACAGCTAAAACATGCATTTAAAAATGTTCTGCAAATGAAATTAGGGCACACTTAAAAGAACGAATTAGGAATGTATGATCAAACAAACTTTGTATTGTCCAAATAAGACTGCATTGGATTAGACTTTAGAGCTAATCATCATCATTTTGTGACGGCAAACAAATCGTTATCGTAGCCAAAATTTAATGACAGAATGAATTTTACAGATATATCTTATTTATTGAGTTTTGTGCCTGAAAAAATGGTTTTTTACTTATTAAAGTTGAGACATGTAACATTATTTTCAGTAACAAGCATGTTGCAGCCAACGCATTATATTTTATGTAATGGTGTTTGCCTATGACTTAGTCATAGTTTTTTTATATTTTCTTGAAACATATTTTAATCACCATAAATTCATGTTTTTTGATTATTATGAAGTGAATAATTATGTCAATATTATTACAATCAAGTCAATTTGACAAGTAGAAATTGTTCTGCCAAGAAATTAGGGGCAGTAAAGGTTGATTGCAATCAATATTGTATTTGCCATTCTTTTCTTCATGCCAGTCTGGGTTTAACCAAGCTCCCTCATTTTTGGTAAAAACGGTGTCTGACTCTGGTGGCTGGTTACTTGATATCTGGCGTCATATCTTAAAAACTATTGAACTGTCTACTCTTGTGGAATTTCAGGACTATTAGCTAACAGTCCCCAGATTACTGTAACAACAAAACGATACATTAGTTAAACGGTGCTTTTGTTTCAAACTTATTGCGCCTCACCAAGTGTTTGTGTTTTTTTTTGGGGACACACTGTATATTTCCAAATACGTAAGCAATACTTCTTGTTTGGAGCTATAAAAAGGGCCCAGACGCCTGTGGTTTGTTCCTTTTCCCTGCTCCAAGCCTTGTGTAATGCCCCACGTTTTTCAGAGTGGTTTGTTATTACCCGTTAAAAAATTGGCACAGAGATTCCCTAGGCCATGTCTCGTCCAACGGCAGTCGCGGGGTCATACGCCGAAAGGTGCTTGCCATCTCCTGCCGAGACGGGAGGGTCCCAACAAGCCAAAGTCGCGATTTCCTCGGGATAAAATCGCAGCTAATTAACTTTCTTTACCATCTTCAACATCATCGAGAATTCACGCACACTCGTTCGCCCACGATCCCCTTCACAACACGCCTTCGTATGTGTCTTTTTTTTATAGCAACTCTTGCATCACCTTTTCCGCCAAACTATAAATCGATGACCAAATGTCCACGGGCCCAATCGTTCACCACAGAGTTTCTCGACTTTCGCCGGCTAGTGAGACACAAGATTAACAGCTCGGACACTGGACGAGAGCCGTACACTGCAAACTTTTTTGGGCTGCAAGACGACGATGCCACCGACCGCACAGGGGTCGCAGTAGTGAGACAATTTCTTTAGGAAGAGTGTGGGCGGCAGGGCATGCTGGCCTCCCCTGATATGAAAACCCTATCGAGCATGCCTGGGATAACCTTATGCCGATGCTCCCCTCAATGACAGGGACAATCTTCCTCAAACTCTATACAGGTGTTAGCTCAGGCTCTGACTCGATGAGTGGACGCTCTGCCCATTGACATCATAAACAACCGTGTGGACAGTATGCCGCGACTTCTTGACGAACTGATTCATGCCAGGGATGGCCATACTCGATATAGTTGACTGATTTACATTTGAAACAATACTATTGAACATATTAATTGCATGAAATCACCACCCAAACATGTGTTATTTTGATCTGTAAAACTGACTGATGTGAAAATTGTGAACAAAATCCGAATCCTTAACTTCTGGGCTGTCAAACACAAACACCCTTTTTCCTTTCAGGCTCAGGCCAACGGTTCGTAAAAGGCTAATTGTGCTAAGTTCCCCGGGGGGGGGGGCACTTTCTTCTCAATGGCAAGGTATCATCCGTGTCCAAGCATTCACAAAAAGCACCCGAAATACGTATTTTCGAAGCTGTGCATTTTCCCCCAAAAAACCCCTATTCAGCACCGCAATTAGCTACCCTAACAAGTACTTGATGGCATTTGCGCTCCTAAAACAAGTATCAGTATCGCAAATTGTGCATACCCTGGAACAAGTATTGTCTTTCTCCCTAACCCTAAAGGCAAGTAATTGATGCTATTATTACCTTTTTACGTAAAAAACCCAAACCATTTTCTTTTGGACACCAGAGGAGGCTTTTCTGAGCTGGTGTATTCGAAAAAATCTGGGGAAAGTTAATTTTTCAGCCGGATATGTATCCGAGAAAAGGTATTTAAAAAGGGAGCATTTGAGAGGCCAGGGGCGTATCCAACAATTCATGGACGGCGGGGACGACTAGTGGAAAAAAGTCGACGATCTGGCTGCTGAGACTTTCCCACGCACATTGTCATGCGAATTTGATAGGCAAAATTGAATTTTGTAAGTTATACACTCCGGGGATTCACTAAGAGCAAAATTTAGGTATGAAAAATGGGCTTATAAAAAGAAAACAGACTTGATGGGTTAAAGGTTCACAGATAATTCATATAGTAAGTGGCGCGGGAGGGAGTGTCGCTCTCTCCCTCGCGCGCGAAGCGCGGAACCCATGCCGCAATGTTTGCTTTCCGAATACATTTGTCATGCAAATTATGAAAAAAAAACAATTTGATATTTGTAAGTGGTTAACTTTAAAACGCATATAGGCCACTGATCGCGACCTTTTAACTAAAAAAAAATGCATGTAGGTTTTATTTCAACTAATCATAAAATAAAAGGTGTTCATGGAGAGTTATAAGCGGCACGGGGTGGGTCGCGGAAACCTTGAGGGATTTCGTTTTTTCAAAGAAGACCTTTCCTATGTCTAAAGCATCACGGGAAATCCTTTTATTTTTCGTCGGCACTATTATTTCCTTCCCCGCATTTTTCGGCACTTATTTCCGCATTTGCCGAAGCGCATCGATAAATCGGCATTTCCCTTTTTCCCTGAAAAATTGCCGAAACCCTGTGCATTATGCACCCAAATTTATGTCCAAAAGTGTATTTTATGAAATTATATACCTAACAAATTGACTGACATTTAAAATAAATTTTAATAGTTAATTGCTAAAACATGTCCGTTTCATAGTAAGTGATACAAACAATTTTGGTATATCGACATAATCATAGAGGCATCACAAAAAGAATCCTTTCTCAATCTCAAACCAATAGGCCTGTACTAAAAATCATTGTATGGTTTAATACCCAGGCGCGTAGCGCGAAAATTTGGAAATTTAGGGATTTGAAAGCACAGGTTTGAAGAAAAGTACAGACTTTCAGAAACTTTGTTTGCTGAAATGAATAATGGACCCTAATGCGTACGTCCTCTCATATATATGAGGATAAAATATAACCCTTCTTCTTGATTTTGGGTGATTTTAGACCTTTTCATCCACGTACGTACGTAAATGCGGCCTGATCCTGAAAACTATCCCCGTTTACGTTAATTCTTGGACACGGATGAACCCCCCTTGTCAATGAACTGATCCCCCCGGGCTAATTTCATGGTGATATGTTCGTAGAGACTGATCAAGAAGTGTGCCGATATACTAAGCTATAGTATTACCACCCTAAATATCATAACCTCCCTGTAAGAAACATTCCATAAAGTGGGTAAAAATATTTATTTCCAAATTTTAATGGGCAACAGTGTACTAGGTTCTACTGCGCGGTATATGTGCAACAGTGTACTTAGGTGTGCTACGCTGCGTATATGGCAACAAGTGTACTTAAGGTTGCTCTGCTGGCGGTAACAGCCAAGGACAGTCAAACCCTCCAGGAAAATAACTAATATCCAAAACTCATCAAATCGATGTCTTTACATCCTGCATTCGGGAGAGATCGTATCACACAATGGTTTTGTCAATACCATTTCGCCCAAATCTTGTGGTATATATAAAACACCCAAGTACATCCCAGTTGTCACTTATCTTATTTAACCACCCAATCGGCGGAATATTCTGCGGAAATAACCAATATAAGGGCTTAAATTTAAAAAAAACATCATCCTTCTTCCAACGAACCTCACATAACCCAGATCCAAGAATTGACGCTGTGAAAAAATCCTAAATTAACATTCCATTGGAGCAAGCAAAAATGTTTTCATGTCAAACCTTTTGTGATACGACATGAGAACATGGGATATGACTATAATGTATTACACTCCTCCCTACTTAGAACTGACACATAATAACAACTATGTCAAGTCATCTGAAATGTCACTCCAATCTACGTCTACATGTCTTTTATACATTGTGGTACTTCTGATCATCCACGTGAACTTACACTCCCAAGGGGAAGAAAAATTGCAAGCTATACATCATGCACTTTTAATAACCAAGTTTTACGTGTTGTCCGTATCTCGGGGAGAAGCTCGCATAATATTTTGGGAAGTTTTTCACTCGGGGGGCTTCAAAATGATATTATACGACGTTCTGGGAGATTAAAGGGGTACTGGTAACCACGTGACGTACCGTGTCTTTACCAGTTGAAAATAACGACAAAATATAACCAGGTGAAAACAAATCTTATTGATTGAATTGATTGAATGATTGATTAAAAGGGATGACCCGATTTAAGTAGATAAAGTTTTCATTTCAATCGCGATAGCCGGGCCTTCATCCTTTTTGATTGAGAGCTAAAACTGATGTTCTAAGCCCATAGAGTAGTGTGTAAAATTCCTATTAGGCACACAAGGCATTTCTTTTTTTCTAGTATCCTTCGCAACCATACATCCTTTCACCCTCGTCCAACCATCGGATACTTAACAATCTTATTACGTGGTGTCCATGATTCATACTAGCCCCACAAGTGGAAACAGTGCAAAACTCACAATGAAGATATGATACACTTCAGCGCGCCATCACATGGCCCAAAAATGGTGAGTCTTCAGACCCCGGACATATTCAGACTGATACCACGGTCCAGACCTACTGTCGCAAGCCATAAGGCAATAACTTATTGCCGCAACGCGTTGCGAAAAATCGCAACGCTTTGCCTCCGAAATTTTACAACGCGTGGCGGTGTCGGCCAATTAAAATGATCAATTTCTGTGCGGATATTTTAAAAAAACAGACACACACAACGCGTTTGAAAAGTATCTAGCACAAACGCGTTCTTCTGGAACTCGCACAACGCGTTGCCAGCCTTCACACCGCGTTGCCGAGTTCACACGCTTTGCGAGCTTTTTCCAATACGCGTTGTGAAGGTCGCAAACACATTAGGGTCATAACGTAGTGCCGCAACGCCTAGTGAGAAAGTAGCAACGCGTTTGCGACATTTTGACAACGCGTTGCGGTGTCCGCCATCAAAATCATTAATTTTTTTGACGCATTTAAAAAAAAATAGACCCACACCAGTTCAAAATTCCAGTTGATTCCAGTTGAAATTTGTTCCCAATTTTCCCCTCCGTGACGGAACTAACTCGTTTCAACTGTTTTTAACAGTTTGTAACTGGTCTTAACTGATTTCAACTAGTCCGTAAAAGCATAGTAGTACACCCAAATATCATAACTCGCACTGTAATAAATCATTCCATAAACGTGTACCCATCTTTTTATTCCAAATTATATGGGCAACAGTGTCCTTAGGTGTGCTACTGCGGCACGAATGGGCAACAGTGTAATTAAGGTGGATACTGACTGCCGGTATATATGGCGCAACAGTGTACTGAAGGTGTGCTACTGCGGCGGTACACAAGCCACAGGACTAGTTCAAACCCCCAAGAACAATAACATACGATCCAAAAATCAATCAAAATCAATGTCTTTACATAGCAGTGCGGGAGAGATGTATCACCACAATGGTTGTGTCAATACCAAATTTCGCCCACTAGTGTGGTATATAAAAACACCCAATTACACACAAGTTGCACCACATATCTTAATTTAACACCCAATAAGGCGGATATATTCGGCGGAAATACCAAAGATAGGCTTAAAAAAAAACATCATCCGTCATCACGAAACCTCACATACCCAGGATCCAAGAATTGACGCTGTGAAAAAATGCGCTAACTTACATGCCTTGAGAACAGCAAATGTTCATGTCCAAAAGCTGTGTTTTTTTATATTACGTACATTGAGAACATGGGATCTGACTATAATGTATTACTCTCCCTACTAGAACTGACACATAATAAACAAACTATGTTCAAGTCAGGTCCTGATAATGTCCTCAACTCTTAACTCAACATGTATTTTTCCATTGTTGGTACTTTGATCATCCAACGTGAAACTTAACACTCCCCAAGGGAGAAGAAAAATGCAAGACTAAATCATGCACTTTAATACCAAAGTGTTTACGTGTTGCGTAGCTCGGGAGAGAGCTATCATATATTTTGGGAAGTTTTCACTCGGGCCTTTCAAAATGATAATTATACGAAACGTCTGGGCGATTAGGGGTACTGGTACACGGGACTTACCGGTGCTTTACTAGGAAAAAGAAACAAAATCTAACTCAGGTTGAAAAACAAATATTGATTGTTGTTGAGTGAATGATTGATTAAAAGGGATGACCCGAATTTAAGTATATAAAGTTTTCAAGCGAATAGCCTGGCCTTCATCGATTTTGATGTGAGAGCTAAAACGTGATGTTCTAAGCCCATAGAGAGGACATGGAAAATACTATTATCGACCAAAATGCATTTCTTTTTTTTAGATCCTCCAACAAAACCAACATCCTTAACACATCGTCCAACCCCGGATACTTAACAATCTTATTACGTGTGTCCATGATTCATACTAGCCCCACAAGTGGACACAGCTGTACCAAACTCAAAAGGAACGAGCATGACAACACTTCAGCGCGCATCAAATGCCCAAAATGGTAGAGTCGTTCAGACCACGGACATATTCAGACTGATAACCAAGTCAACCTACTGTCGCAAGGCCATAAGGCAATAACGTATTGCGCAACGCGTGGCGAAAAAGTAGCAACGCGTTGCCGAAATTTACAACGCGTTGCGGTTGCGGCCAATGTTAAAATGATCAATTTCTGGACGTATTTAAAAAAAAACAGAAAAAAAACGCGTTGCAAAGCTATCTGCAACGCGTTGGAAAATAGTCACAAAGCGTTGCAAGACACTTCACAACGCGGTGGCGAGATTCACTAGAGCGTTGCGAGCGTTTCAACGCGTTGTGAGAAAGAGTCCAAAAACCATAAGGTCATAACGTACTGCCGCAACGCCCTGTGAGAAAGTAGCAACGCGTTGCGACATTTTGACAACGCGTGCGTGTTGGCGAATCAAAATCATGAATTTTTTGCACGCATTTAAAAAAAAAATAGGCCCACACCCAGGTTCAAAATTCCAGTTGGATTCCAGTTGAACGTGTTCCATTTCCGTGAAGGAAAACTAACTGGTTTCAATGTTGAACTAGTCCTTAACTGAGTTAAATAGTCTATGTAAAAACCTAGTTGAAAATTGTTCCATTCCGGTGCTACGGTTATTTTTTTGATTCTTAAAACCTATTAATGGATAAAACTGGATATTCACTAGGATGCAACTGGATTTCAACTGGTTCCAGTTGGAAACGTTATCGGGGATCAATCTGGAATTTTGCCATGGGCAACGCGTTGCAAAGGATCTAGCAACGCGACTTCTGAGGAGATTCCACAACACGTTGCAAGCCTTCACAACGCCTTGTGAAGGCCATAAGGGTCATTAAGTATTTCCGCAACGCGTTCGCGAATGCAAGGGTCGCAAACAGCGTTGTTGAGAAATATGTTCACAGAAATTCTCTTTCTGACATTGGCGAAATTGCAACACGTTGTGAAATTTCGGCAAGATCACGTATGGGATGTTCGCAAGAAGTGGTGATTTTTTTTCACAACGCGTGAGCAATAGGGTATGACCTTTATAGCTTTTGGGCTTTCGCAACGCGTTGTGGAACCTACAAAACGTGTTGTGAAGCTCGCAATTGCGTTATGAGATTCCACAACGCGTTGCCAGTAATTGCAACGCCGTTGTAGGTCTATTTTTAAATACGTCACAGAATTCATGATTGACCTACACGCAACCGCGTTGCCGAAATGTCGCAAACGCGTTTGCGACAATGCGTATGGCCTTTATGGCTTGCGATACACGTCCGCGTCACTTGTGTCCGTCTGTGGACGTACGTTATGGTTAAATCTATATTAAAGATGATTAAGTTCTGATCAAAGTTTATATGCTGGCTTATGATTAGATGTTGGTGATCTCTCATATGTACCTGTAGGATTTTTTTTTCAATCTTCCCCAGAGAAATGTTTTAAAAACTTCCATTGTTTCTGCTACGAACGGACAGCAACGCACGGAAGCATGTGTCGTGATTGAATTAAAGTGTATTTTCCCAATTTGTGTCAATTTAATAAAATAACTCGGCATATACTAAATACTGGCACTCAAAACATTAAATTGTTTTTTGGAGAAGTACCATAATTAGAATTGTAAACAAAAAAAAAATAAAGAAATCCGTATTTGCACCCATACCACCAAATTGTCAATTCCCGGGACCGAGCACACGACGTCCTGGAATTTTCCATCCAGGTTCTACAAAGTAAGAGCGAACGTTATACCAAAAAAAAAAAAAAAATGACCCACTTGAGCCGGTATTGATTTTTACCATACACCAACAATAATCTGACATATGAGGTATCTTTGGAAAGCAGATGTCTTACTCTTAATTGCTGCCAAAAGATAATTCACATCGGGTAGGTATGGACCGGTATGTTACAGTCTTTGAACAAGGTCGTCAGCTTTCCCCATCACGGTTCCCATTTGAATGCCGGCAGCCAACTAGGCAATACTTCCCCCCAAAATGATGATACGGCTATGTCAACGTTTATGTCAAATAACACGTGATATGTTATGTAAACGTCAGGATAATGGTAAGTTTATTTTATAAACACTTTTTTTCAAGATGTGGTATGCATTTTGGGTCTATACAAGTATAGACAATACTTTCAACCTCAAAAGAGTGGTCAGCGATGTCTGTTCCTTGATAGGGTATGATTCATTCAAAACTCTCCAGAACTGAACATTTGTATAAAGACTTTATTTTTCAAATGATTGTTATGAATGAGGAGGACGTAGAAAAATTAAGAGGGAATCGATGTAAGTTTTGTGAAGGATTTTGTGATAGCGATAGTGTGCATTAATAGTTGGGGGGGTGAGGAGAGATCAACAAATGCAAGGCAAAAACAAGAACATGAGGGACCTCTAATGTTTCTACCGTCCTCCTAAATCATGAAAAATAAGTGTGAAAAATAAGTAACTGTATACGAATGTAGAAGTTTCTGAGGGTTGAAGGAATATACCACGAGCAATCCCCTATTGACACTTGAGGTCTAAAGAGGTAAGATGCACCAAAAACTAACCATTAAAACAATAGGACCCACCCCCCTTTCCCCCCCCCCCCCCACCCCCCCCCCCCCCTTTTCCCCTTCCTCTCCCTTCCTCTTCCCCCCCCTTCTCCCCTCTCTCCTCTTTCCTTCCCCCTGCTATCCCCCCACTCCTTTGCCCCTTACCCTTGCTCCCCTGCTCTTTTTGCTAACCACTACCTCTCTCCCACCTCCTCTCTTTTCAAACCCCCAACCCTCCCACTGTTCCCTCCCGTTCTCTTTCCTACTTCATAGCTCTTCCCGTATAGAAACCCTCCTGTTCCTTCTCCTGTCTTTCACCCCCCCCCCGCTCCCTCCCCCCCCACCGACCCCCCACCTAAAAAACACCCCCCCCCCCCTCGCTAAGCCCTACAAAACCTAAAACCAGTCATTTTTGGCCGCCCGCCCCCTGGCTTATTCCGGTTCCCCCCTCCCGCGTGGCCTGCCCTCGGGGCAGCGGGTGACGGCCGATGTAGACCCTCGAGCGTTCAGTGGATGTATGACTTCTCGACGTATTCCCAAGGAACTTTGATACCATGGTCACAACATGTTGTGTAAGACAACCAAAGGACTTACTCTCTGCATGGACGGAGATTGAACCCTATATCAATTTCATGATCCACGCGGAACTGATTTTTTTGAGGAGATCATTAATTGAAATCTACTATCGTACCATGAATCGACTGCTAAAATGCAGCTCTCAATAATCATAACGTTAACCCTTTCCCTGGATACATGTAGGCAATTTCCTGTGCCTTGCACATCAAGGACTTAGCGATTACAGATTGGCAATTACTACTCCCTATAGGCAAATTGTGTGGGCGACCAGCTGATATCGGTTGCAGTTTCATTCACAAAAACAGCCTTGAGGCGAGACATTGTCTACAAATCTAGAGTAGAGTAGGCTCCGGCCGACTCTGGGCTAGTAGTAGCCAAACCTCCAGGTAAGGCTTTGGTCACTTGTAGCCCCGATTTGCTTCAGCAGTTCCATGGTTTGTGCAGTGAAGGTGAACCATTGCCAAAGCTAGCAAGACATAACAATTCTGACCGCAGACTGCTCTAGATTTTCTAGCCATTGTGTCTCCGCCTCAAGGCTGTTTTCACTGCAAATGAACCCGTATCAGCGTGTCTGCCTACAAAAGTTGCCAACGGGTTTTTGGAGGTAAGTAATTGCCAATCTTGATCCCTAAAGTCCATTTGGTGTGTGAGGCTCAAGAATTTGCGTACGACGGGTTCCTGGTTAAGGTTTAAAAACATATTGCCTAAGAACTGGGAGTACGTAATTGCTTACTTTTTATTGAAGTTTTAAAAGGACTAATAGTAAAGCCATTACTACTTTAAAAAGTCCAGGAAATGCAAATAGAATTGATTTGTGTTGTGTCGTCTACAAGGGAGGGAACCAACAAAGCATTCGATATCTTAGGTTGGTGATGACATCATTCTGAAACTATGATTTTTCCGAGAGTAATAGAAAATTCCAGGTGACTGGTGTGAATCTATTCAAGACACTGACTGAAAATCAATAGTTTTACCAATGATGTCCCTGTAGAAATGTATTCTTTTCTGTCCTGTTTATTGGAATGGAAGGTCCCGTTAAAGATTTGGAGTAGTTTATCATCTCATTTCCTGGCCTTAAGTTTGGCCCATTGTTCTTGAATACTATAGTGGATATATGTAGCAGTGATAACCCTAATTATTGTCTGAACATTGTCAGAAAAGCAAACAAAATTTCAACTCACGGAGGGCAATTGTCCTTGTTTGTTACAGTATCTCTGCTTGGCTCATTATTACATTCTATTACCTCCTCTCTGCCATTATTGAAAATTGCAGCATTCTGATTGGTTAGTTTATGCCCATTATTCTGCCAAATATGAGTCGCCAATGATTTTCGCTATTATATCACGCTGTGTTTTCGGTAATAATAGAATAACGGTTTGACAGTATTATTTATGAGTCATAAGGTATCCTCAGGCGGAAAAATTAAAATAATGGCTCGGCAGCGCCTGTCCATTATTTTTTGTTCAGACCTCGGACACATTATTCAGCCCATAAAGGATACTGATCACCATTTATTTCTTAATTATATTAGTGCTGATACACTCCTCTAAGTAGTACCAATCAAAATAGGCCTTTTTTAATATTCATGTCTTTTAGTACATCTATAATCTTGTGAGTACCAAAGTCACAGTCTTTGTTTGATTTATCGTTGTCTTGCCAAAATTTGTAACTCTTCATCAGTAATTTGAAGAAACAAAACTTCTGGTACTCTAGCGTATAAAAAACCCCTGGAAGTGTGTGCAGAACGCTTGGACAAGGGGAATACCAAATACGCAATTAACAGACGCGCACGTGCAATTTGTTCAGAAATTACGACGGGCGATTCTATGTGTACACTGGCACCAAGAGAAGTAGTACTCTCCCACAATGAATTTTCAATACAATTGTGCACTGGTTTACATGGTTTGATAGTGACCAAAAAGTACCTACGAAAAGAAAATCCCTCTCTTGCATGTAAGTACTTATGTCACTATAATTACCTTCCAACATTGAGAACCCAGAAAATCAGAATGTATGTGTCACGAACACCTCATTACAAAAGCCCTTATGGTGGTATTTACTTCTATCACTTTTAGGGTCGCTAGTGGGAGTACACAGGGGCAGACTCAGGAGTTAATGGGTGTTAGCTCTTTAAGCTGCAGGACGAGTTCAGGCCCAACAACTTCAAGATTGTTGGAAATTTCAAAACTCAGGGATATCCGTATTTTTGTTATTGGAAAGTTCAAAATAGGGATGATATTAAAGCAGGGAAAGGTTGCAGGTATGCTATGGCCATCAGTGCAAAAAATTGTATTGGATGAAATGCACTGTGGGAAGACCCTATACTCCTCTTACCAGGTTAACTGTATTAGTAAATTCTGATGGGTTGCTTTACAAAAGTTCCATTTTGTCAGGAACACTAACTGCCAGATGTAATAACTGCAGTGGTTGGACATATCCACAGTGTCAGATGTAAGCATTGGAGGGGCCATTCTCTGATGTGTTCAGTCGTGTGGTCTTCAAAATGACCCAAAATATCACATTAAGGATTACTGAAAATAAATGAAAAAAATTGTTATAAACTTGAATTTCTCAGAAACAGGAACAAGCGGGTGATCTAAACAATATCAATTTTAGTATAATAGCCTAAAATTGACGCTGAAAGTAACTATCTGTGTCACATATCTGGCCGGCCTTTCTTCATGCTGTTCTTGATGAAAGTACAGGCTTCTCCAACTAAGTCTCTATACCTTATCAGGGATATACTTCATACTAAAGCATGGTGTGGTATTCAGCTTTATGTATCACAGCATTTTGCAAGAGCATAGTGGGAGGGAGGGGTAATGTATATGGCCGCGGTAGGAAAGTAAAACCGAGGACTTTCTTTCATTTCTAGGGTTAAAATGATACTTGAACCAGATTTTTATTACAAACCTGTATAATATAACAATGACATGCTAGATTTATCACATATTTTAGAATTGTTTCAGTTATTTTAGCAATTTTGGTTCCATTTCGATTATGGTAATGTTATCTGGCTGCAAAATACTACGCGAAACTCTGGCCAAAACTTTATATCCAAAATCATGTTTTGAACTTTAATAATTAGGGCATAATAGAGGCTGATACAAAAAGGCAATGTAATCTGTGATCTGCGCTTGGTTGTAAACTAAGAAGGTACAGTCTAAAGAACGGATTTGGGCTGCCGACATGGCGATAACCAAGCAATACGAATCTTTAGCCTTTATATTGCTTTTACTATCTCACTGGTTACACTTCAGTCCAGAATCATTTTGAAAACATAACTCCTAGTTAATTTACATTCAAATACCTCATTTCTTAATGGGACAAAAAAACAAGTTTACGGGGTTTTTTTTTTTGGTTATGAACACAAACAAAAAATGATTAATTCTTGAAATATGAATTAAAATGTTAGCTTAAGTATTTAGTCTCTACTACTTAGTGTCAGAATTGAAACAATTGAAAACAATTGGTTAATGTGCAGGGCTTTGAAATCCACGGGAGCACGGGGGCGCCGTCCAGAAAAAAATCACGGACGGCCAGAAAAAAAATGACGAAAGTAAAAAAAAAAAATCCAAAAAAAAAATCAAAAAAAATTTAAAAAATTTTAGGGAAAAAAATTTGTATTTTATGATTTCTACAAAATCACATCACAAATAATACGTGTTAAATGTCAATGCAGTTACTTAGTGTAACAATAATCAAATACCAGTTGTATTATTGTGGCTGGCTCCTCTGCTCCCGTTGGAGTATCTAGCCGGAAACAGTGATGTTCAATTCGTATAGAAATAATAAACACGGTGGGAGCTCATTATCAATTTGAGCGTTAATGTAAAAAAGGTAAAGTCAAGTTAATTGTTTCCCATAGTATATAACCCTAATAATTAATTTAGGAATTATAATTGTTTTTTATTTGCTAATTAAAAATGTTATTAAAACAAAAAAAAGGGTGCCATTTTTGGTCGAGCTATTACTAGACTTGCAAAACTAACGTGTGATGGTGTTTAAACCTGACAAAACTAGGCTCGGTCTCTGCCAGTTAGCTCATCTTAAAGCTTCCATTAGACGATGACTCGATAAAAGTCTACACACACAGCAAAACCACAGCTTGATTCCCGAGATCGTGCAGAAAAATGCGCAGCTAAGGTAGGTTTTATTACAATATCTTGCCAAAAATAAGATATACTGATGCTTCCAGGTTATTATTTGTGTAAACAAATGTCTTTTTTCGATCAGCAGCCTACAGGACCCCGATTTTATGGGGAAATTGCCACTTCATCTAATATCACTTCGTCTAATATCCAGATAGTCTCATTCATTTGTCTAAAATCACATAGTTAAGCCCACTACATTAATTTAATTTGGTCTATAAACATTGTCGGACTAATTACCATTTCAGTCTAATCACCACATCGGCTTACCATTTCGTATAATGTCCAGTTGGTATAATCATTACATTGTCTACAACTATTTCGTCTAATGCCATTTCGTCTACTACCATTTGGTTATTAATCATCAGAGTGTCTACAACTATTTCGTCTAATGCCATTCGTCTACCGTCCATTTGGTCTATCACCAGAATATGTCTAAAATTTCGTATAATGTCATTTCGTCTACTGACCACTTGGTCTAATGACCAGAGTGTCTAAAAGCATTTCGACTAATGCCATTCGTCTAATGCCCCATTTGGTCTAATCACCGAGTCTAACATTTCGTTTAATTGTCATTTCGTCTACTGAACACAACCACGGGTCTAATGACCAGAGTTCTCAAAACATTTCGACTAATGCAATTTCGTATAATGACATTTCGTTCTAATCCCATTTGGTTATAAACAGAGGGCACCTATACAATATAAAAACAAACACGACATGAGGCTGGCGCTTCAAAACCAAGGCATTCGCTGACAGGAGACTCCAAAAAATAGGGGTCTTTGGGTGAGAGGAACGCCAAAAATGCCCTCGCGTGATGAATGAGTTCGCTTTGTCATAGATTCGGCTAGAATCAGCATATATAAGGCCCGGTTACACCGGGTGTTATGTAATAACTTTTGTTGTTGCTAATGTCAAACGCGCGAATGTAATAAATTTGACGTGTTATGTAATAAAACGCGTAATGTCTACAAATGACGCGTAAGTAATTAAAAAAAACATTGACGCGTATGTAATAAAAAATTTCTGTAATGAATAAAAAAATTGACGAGTTGATGTAATAAAAATTAATTGCGTTATGTAATAACATGACAAATACTTTCGATGTTCACATAATTTCAAGGAGATAAAATTCTATTCACCACGCATATCCAGGGAATGTACTTCACGTGCGCACAAAAACACCCTGATCAGGCACTTCCAGGATAACGTTATTCCACCGGACACCGGTAGGTACTCTGGTTTTATGAACTATGTAACATTAGTGTATATGTCTTGTTGCACTCCCGTTGGTGTATGGGTGGGAAGTGGGTCAGTGCTTGTACCCTTCAACCCATGACTCTGAAAAACCTAATTGCAGGTGGATTTTTTTTCAAAAAAAATTTTTCTGGTCATTGGTGGAGTACATAAACACAACCATATAAGCATAACTGGAAAAAAATTAAAGCGATTGTGAACGATTCAAAAATGGCCGACCAAAAACGATCGAACATTTATAATGCGCACATATTTCCCCGCCGAACATGGAAAAGTCGGCTCATAATAGGACAACCACAAATACCTTTACACTGCTGAAATAAAATTTTAACCATTAAGGGGCAAACAGTTGTGTATAGTGACACATAGTGCGTCGTGATGCTAGTAGCATAAAAACGCCGATGGTCCGAGTTTTTTTCACTAAAAAATTTGCGCAACTAATATTTAGGCCTTGCTTAAAATTTTGGTTTTAAAAAAAATTAGTCCACGAAAAACAAAAATGCCGGTGTCACATCATGGACCCCTCTCCTTTACTTATACTTCTCGCCTTGCAAAAACTCCTTTTCTGGTACCTATTATATTGTCAATTGGCATTTTACGCTTCCTTTATCCTGCAAAAACTAACATACAGGGGGTATAGATAGGTAAGGTACCAGGTGATCCCAAAGTGATGGTAGAGGGGGATGGGCAACCCCCTTTTTTGGAGATGATACGTTTCCAACTTGCCCAGTAAGAGGAAGGATATCAAGCAACTTGATTTTTGGGTACCAATGGATAGCTATGGTCTCCTCTCCGAACTCTCTTTCGAAAATGAGTATCAACATGCCTAAAAATTACATCAAAATTATATAAGTTAGTTTGTCAGAAACATGTCAATTCCATAGACAAACGGTTTAGGGGAAAACTTAATTTGCACCAACAAAGTAGGAATATCCGATGATTTTCCTACAGGTTTTAATCCCCCTGGCTTGAAAAGCAGAAGGGGGGAGTTTGCTATCGTCATAGGTCTGTCGGCGTCGGCGCGTCGGTGTCGGCGTCGGTTTGTTGTCGGCGGCGTCCAACACAATCTTGTTGAACGCCTGATAA